>NJCR01001218.1:0-15982 GCA_002234235.1 Fusarium hostae
ATTTGACTTATTCCGAACACTGCTCACATCTGTTTTTCCAACTTGTCAGAGCATAGCCCAAGTCAGAATGTTCGCTTTGTCGCTCACGTTCTGCCCATCGACATCTCCAGCCTCCTCTGTTATCACGCTAAGAAACCATGGCTCCATATGCTTAATTGGCGCCCCCTATCCCTCCAACCACCTCTTTACCTCCTATTATGGCATTGGCTTATCCCGATCTGTTAGATTTCACTGCAAACAGATATTTGTCAAGATGAGGCGAACTGTGCTTTACCAAGCAGCGTGTGAATATTAAGGTCGCGCAAACTGCTCCCTGGATCCCCGAGCAAAGACCCTTTCACTTATGCGAGACACATCGAAGAGACATGGGACACCCCTGAAGTTTGGATCCAGGGAAAACTTTCAGTTCCTCTGTCTCGTGTTTGACTTGCAACAAGTGTTCTCAGCTATAAGGCTGATTCAGCCTTCTTCGCAAAATTCACAGAGTTTTCAAGGGCTTTCAAAAAGCATTACTCCTCAACGTTGCAGCAAGCCAAAGCAAACCGGCAGTACAAGCCCAGAAAAGGGACAGTAGCCCTTTCGTGGTTTACAGTCCCATGATTTTTGGTCCAGAGCACTTGCAGTCTTAGGTTATTGTAGTTCCTGACTACCTGCTGTAGCCATTGCTGCGACCTCATGTGTTAAGTTTAGTTGCTCATCACGACATGCTACTTCCAACATGGCAAGGCCACAAGGAGAGAATCCTTCGTCCTATCGGTGCTATTATCTCTTGTGGGAGCTGATCACGGCATCACTGGTGACACCGTCCTCGATGCATGCAGCCAACCGGGTCTTCTGAGGCCACTCGTGTCACACGCAGACGAGTCGTATAGCACTCTGCTTCCGGTGGCTTGTAAGAGGATGACTTCGTCATATAATCTGCAACGATGGATTCTTGGTTCTTCTGCTTGGTTTTTTCTCAAGTGCATTGGGTCGTTGATTTGCATACCAGTGTTCAGGCAAGCTCAAGGCCTACATTATTGTAGAGGCTAAGACGGGAAAACTTGTCTGAAGAGAGAGGGAGTGAGTGTCAGTTCATTGTTCAGTTCAGCTTTGCCACTTACACTTGAGTCTCCTAGACGTCTTTCCTCTGTACTACACTGGATGTCTAAAGTGGTCTCGCCAATTGGTCATGCTTGATCGGAATCACGGATATCGGCAGACTCAACTCGACCTGCGGCCCTTGTCTCATGAGATAAAAAAAAAAAGAATTGTTCATTGCTATACCAATATGAATCGCCTCGTAACCCCATTCCGAATCATTCATTTTCCCGAATACAGTACCCTCCCGGCTCATCCCTTTAACTCCATTCAAAAAGGTTAGGTATAAAACAGTCCAATGAACAAATATACGAAAAAGTCATAATTCAGAAGCCAAATTTCAGCAATCAATTTCTTCGACCATCCGTCACTACAGCCGGTGCGGGCTCAGCAGGATACTCAGGCGGCCTATCCCCAGCTTCGAGATCCCGCAGTTCCAAAGGATCCTGCGTCTCCTTTTTGCCATCGTACGGCGGCGGTGCCTGTCCCAGTTCATTGAGTCCTTCTTCAGACCTGGTGCCATTCCATGGAGGTCGGCGATTTGCCGTTCTTCTTCTACCGCGAAGACCTGTATATGCTGGAGCTGTATTCTGACCAGGCCATTGGTTTCCACGACGGCGGCGACGTCGTCTCAATTGAATGATGGTGGCGGTTAGACCGAGGACAAAGATGACGAAGAGAGGAATGAGAACCCAAGCAAAGGGTTGGGCGCCAAATGAGAAGCCGGTATTGTCATCGTTATTGTCGTTTGTTGCCATCACAACAGCAGATGTGTCGTCAAAGTGTTATTGGATATACTCAATCAGATGAGGCTGATAGACTATGTGGAAACTTGACTAGATTATTTGGTATCTTAGACAAGGGTTGTATGCGATCGATTCTCAAATGGATTTGTATGTAAACAACTTCTTTATTCTTGTTATTTAGTTTGTGAGACGCCAGAAATCAAGGATCATTAAAGTGGTAGATTGTCAAGGTGTGAGGTCAGAGACTCTGATGGAGTGGCGTCATCTAGTAACTCCAACTCCGACTCCAACCTGGACGGGGAGGGCAGCTCTTTGTACTTGTGCGCCCTCGGCTTCTACCTTAAACTTTTGCATTCGTGTGCCTCCATTACAGAGCCGCGTAGCCGATCATCCCCCACTGTCAAGGTGACTTCATCATAGTGGCTTAGTAGCTTAGATCTGGATAAGGACCGTTGAATGTCGCCGTCCCCCGGTGGAGCCGGGATAAATTGACCGCCAGTCACCTGTTCTGTCTATGATATCGATGATAGACACAGCCCAGTCAGACCTGCCAGATTGAAGAATGCCAAGAGATAAACGAGAGGACTTGACATGAAAATCGAGCCATTACAGCTTCTCGACTCTGCCTTGGACTAGTGGCGTATTGAGTATGAGCAATGCCACTTACAAGGACTAGTAATACGCTGCAACAGTCATGTATAGAATACGCCCAGCTCCGGAGGCGATTAGATAACATTTGTTACCCGATTTTCCACATTAGTTCGGTTTCCCACTTGAACAGCTCTGCAAAACCAGGCAAATTACAGTGGCTATGCCGATGCGCAGGTGAAGGATGAATAAACATTATTTGGAATGGCCTCTGATGATTTCATGCATGCTCTAATAGCAGATGGTCCGTGCATCATGCAAGGCTCCCATTAACTCCACCGTTTTTCTGGGGGGAAGCGCCAACCATGACTTGAACTTAAACCTCATCATAATCCTTCGAGATTTTTGGGATATCTTGTTGCGCTTGTACCAATTAACCCAAGATGCCTCGCGCGATCAGAGGTTTGTCTCACACTATTTTCTGGCCATTGTATATCCGAGCTTACCTATCCTAGGCGTTCTTATCGAGTGCGATCCTTCGATCAAGTCCATCATCGTCAGCATCGACAGTGCTAACCATGACTACATCATTGAAGATCTCGATGATGAACGCGTGGTTGTGAAAGAGAACATGGTCTCAACGCTCAAGCATAAGCTCGAAGAAGTACGTTTGATTACTAGCATCCTCTACACCCAAGCTACTTGCGACTGGAAATCGGCTTTGTTCGATTAACACATACACAGCGACTCAAAGAAAACCTTCCTCCTGAAGAAGAATCCGGCTCCGAATAAGCTTGAAGCTATGCAATCACTGAACTACCTACACGTACAAATTTCATACCCGAACGACATGCGTCTATGGTCCTCTCGAACCCCTAAACTACAACTTCTCAAACCTCGGCTTCGTCTTCTTCAATCCACTCATCAACGCCAGGGAAAAGTCCTTGCCCTGTACAGCCGCTGCATTCCATACCTGTGTATACCTCAAGCTCTCAGCAACAGTATGATCCCTGCCGTGATTGAGCAGCTCCTTCGTTCCCTGTACAGCAACAGGGCTCTTGTCAGCAAGTGTGGTTGCCAGAGCCACAGCAGCCTGCACAGCCGCCTGTTTGCCCTCGTGAACTTGGCTCACAAATCCTACTGACAATGCTTCCTGTGCTGAGAAGTCTCGCGCCGTGAGACAAACGTCCTTAACCCATGATGTTGAGCCAACGAGCTTGGGCAGACGTGCCAGGGTTCCAATATCAGCGGCCATTCCAATGTCAACTTCCTTGACGGCGAAGCGTGTGTTGGAGGCGCAAATGCGGATGTCAGCGCAGCAGGCGATATCAATAGCAAGGCCAATAGAAACACCATGAAGCACACAAATGACAGCTGTAAATTTAATCCCATGTATAAGTAATCCATCTTCACAAATCGTCGGACGAGTGACACTTACGTTTCTCGCACTTCTCCATAGCACCAATCGAATCCTGAAACTCCTCAATGTGGTTTCTCACTACCTTTGCCTTTTTGGCGATATCCGCCTGAGAACCAAAGAGGATTCCATCACTAGACGCAGACTGCACGTCCAAGCCTGCGGTAAAGGCTCGATCGCCAGCGCCGCTGACTATAACAGCACGAACGTCTTCATCACCGCTGAGCTGCTTGAAGACACGCCCAAACTCAAGCCATAGTTCTTGGGTAAAGGCGTTGAGCTTTTGGGGTCGATTTATCTCGACATGAGCAACGAAAGGGTTTGGTGAGCTGACAATTATGTTTTTGTATGATGTGTAAGCGGGGAGAGGTGTGGTGGAAGACATTGTGGACTTTCAACTCAATTGCGATTACCTTGAAAAGAGAAGAGCATGAATGGTATTGTAAGAGTACTTATAAGGGATGAAGAATCTCGGGCTAAACTGTCCCATGGGGTAGCTTGACCTTGGCTGCGACATAGCCCATGTAAGAGGTGGGCTACTGATGGAGATGCCGAGGTTCCTACCAGTTCTAGCCACGCTCTACGGCTAACTCTAACTCACGTGCGATATGATTAACCGTTGCATGGTAGGTAACTACAAACAACTTTATAAGTTACGATTATACAGAGTACACCATCGAGGCAGTGGAGATTTTTATCAAGTTTAATGAAAGTCTATTGAATATGCTTCCGCACCAAATCCTTTTAACTGAAACGACAAAGGCGATAACCGCCCAGATAGCATTATAATCATTTCCGGGTCGTCTGCCCTGCCTGGGCTAGACGCCAATGCTCCTGTTGAAAAAATACGAACCCGGCGTGCCCAGCGGAGCGCACCTAACTAATCAAGCGCTCTTCCCCTGCATCTTGTGCCTATCATGAAAACCAAGAGGGGGGCCTAAATCATAACTCTGACCAGACGGCAATCCTCACACTAACAAGGAAAACAAATAAAGAGACGGCACGCCTGCCATCTACAGCAAAAGAGTTCCGACGAGGGTGAAGAGAGTGGCAGCAGCGGAGACGTACAGAGCACCGAAGCCAAGGCTAGCAGCACCGCTGTCGTCGTCGTCATCACCAGAGGCAGAGGCCGAACCGGTGGATGTGGAAGAGCCCATGGCAACGCTGGCAGTGGCGGTACCGCTATCAGTGTCGAAGTGAGATCCCTTACCGTTGATGCCGGGGCCCTTGCCAGCACCGTCCTTCATGTACTTCTCAGCCTCGGAGGGCATCTCGGGGAGGTAGCTGGGGTCGACCTGCCAGACGGACTCAGAGGTAGGGCAAGCAACGCCGTGGGAAGTCTTGGCAGCACCGCCAGTGCCAGTGGGCATGGGGTACTTGGAGAGAGCAGACTTGAAGAGATCGAACTCCTTTTCGGTCGTGACCTTGCCGTTCTTGATTGTGACGATACCATAGTCGTTGTCCTCGAGGGAGTACTCATACATGAGACCACCGGAGTAGACGGAGGACATCTGGTCGTCCATCATGGGCTCAATCTCCTCGAACTTACGGGGGCGGTTCTCAATGCAACCATACTCGGACAGGCTAGTGCAAGGTTAGGATAGACCAACATGAGTAATGAATCGACTTACAAAATGGGGATACCGTAGTTGGTGAAGTTCTTGACCTTGACGTCCCAGCCAGAGGTCTTGAAGTCACTGTTGCACCAGGAGTAGTCGTTGAAGGCGAAGAAGTCAGATCGAACCTCCTCAGAACCACAGTTCATGTAGTGAGCGGTTTGCATACGGTTGGAGGCAACATCGGCAGCAGAGTATCCGACAGGAATCTGGCGGAGCTTGCGAGCCTTGATGTAGTTTCGCATATCACGAGTGATGGCCTTGACGTAGGGAGCGGACTTGTCGGTATCCTTCTCGTCGTTCATGACCTCATTTCCGGAGAAGAAAGCGAGTGTGTTGTCGTACTTGGCGAACATCTCGACGGTGGCGAAAACGCTCTGGATGTAGGCAGCGTTGTAAGAAGGACCGGGCTTGGCACGGTTGATGGAGTACTTGGGGTTGTTGACATCGAGAACGAGGTAGATGCCAGCGTCGTCGAGCGCCTTCATGCACACATCGTGATCGGCCTTGTTGTCGACAGCGTAGACGCGGATAACGTTGACGCCGAGCTCCTTGAAGTACTTGATATCACGCTTGCAAACATCAGGATCGGCGAGAGGATCCTCGTTAGCAGAGGCACCACCGGGCTGGTAGTCGATACCTCGGAGGTAGAATCGGTCCTTGCCAGTCCAGAAAGCTAATTGATTGTCAACACTGACTGCACATCCAACTCTGAGGCAATTGACTACTAACCATTGCCAGAAACCGAGACGGCGGGGAGAGAAGCGCGCTTGCTGGGAGGCTCCTTGAGGGTAGGGGTAGCCGAAGCGACAGCCGCCAAGGCGGAGAGGAAAGCAACGGTCTTCATTTTAGATTGGTTGCTCGAACAGTATGGCGAAATTAATACAGTTCAAGATTTGTCGTTTAGAGACGATATCGAGGGCGGGAAATGATCGAAATGAGCGGATCGGGTGAGGAAGCAGAATTACAGTCCAAGTAGAAGAAAACCAACAACGAGGGAGTTGGGAAGTGGAACGAAAGAAGAGAGAAGATCACGACCGGAGAGAAAACGACAGAGAGGCGTTAACCGGTTGAAAGGTAAGTTGAAGGAATTAAAAAATCAATGGAGGGAGGAAGAAGAGGAGAGGAAAAGAGAGCGTGATACGGAGGTTGGAATGGGGTTTTAAAATGGGAAGATGGGGTGTGGTACAACAGGTACAAAGTTACAAGTCGGGACCAACTCAATCGACAATCACAGAATGACACAGCAGGATAGAACGTGGATAGTGGTGGTATCAAGGGATATTGGATTGGATGGCAGGTAATTGATCCCTGAACTGGGCTGGTAGCTTGAGCACTCGGCATTATCTTGGTACCTACCAATCTAGGGAGAGACGGGGTGTCTCGATAAGTAAACTGAGTGTTTTACGGTACCAATCCAGGCATTGGACGATGCAGACTCTTCCATTTCCATCTGGCTCCCGCCCGCGTACCAAGTTAAGAATGGAAACTGAGGTGGTCAGTCCAAGCGTCTAACGCCGTCCACTGTGGGCATTTCTTCCTTGGAAGGCTTGGACTGACTTCCGTCGAATCCAAGGGGAAGCCATGGATTGGGGATTAAACGTGGGGCACGTCTGGTCCAGTAATTTTAGTTTCCACAAATTCATGCTGGCACACCTAATCTCGAGGGCCAAGAGAGCATGATGATGGGTTGACGATCAAGTCCAGCGGCTAGGTAGGTAGTTATTGTGAAGCAGCACAATGCTCTTGTAGTTCAGTGCTGTGAAACTATCTTGTCAGATGAAACGAGTGTAGTTGAATTGCCATCTACCGGCACTTACACTGTCCTATCGTGTCTGGTTATGTTTACACTTAGACGGCGGAAGTCAGGTACACAAATCAATAGGCTGTGCTAACCCGGCCTATCACTGAAGGAATAGACTCAGTTGATGGTGTGTAGTCTGCTGATGTGTCTTCCCTTGTCACTTGTTGAAGAACAAACTGTTGTAACATTCGCAAACAAGGCGGTTATCAGTTGGTCATGAGTATGTGTACTTGTCACTATAACAGGATCGACACAAATAAACACTTAACCATCTTTCCCTCTAGTCAAACTCTGTTCTCGTTATTTTTGCTAACGTATCTGACCACCACTCCGCCCGCCCCCCATACCGCCCATTTGGTGATAGTCTCAACACCATAATTGCTATTGATGATATATGCACTTTATTTTGCCAATTATATATTAAAAAAATCCAAATTTTTAGAATAGCTTTATTTATTATAGATTATAAATTAAAATTTTCTAAAGCAATTTCTAAGGCCTCTATAAAGGGCATTTATAATATAACTAAATAAAAAACTATATTAAAATTAACTTTAAGAAATTAAATTAGTAATATATAATTAATATATTTATAATATTAAAAATATCTTTTATTAATGCTATAATAAGAATAAAAACTTATTAACTTTATATTAATATAAAAAAAGTATTTTTAATTATTATTAAAAAAGAAAATCTATAAATATATTTAATATTTTATTAAATTAAATAAATATAAAAGTTATTTAAAGAAAAATTAAGTAAATTAATTCTTTAAATAATATAATAGTATTATATTAAAGCTATTATAATTTATTTTAATTATAAAAAAGAAGTTTATTATAAAAGAAAGACTAAAGAAGTATTATAAAGAACTTAAGTATTTTATTATTAACTTATTAATTAATATAAACTATATATATAATCTTAATAAGACTAAAGTTTAAAAAGAGGAAATTATAGTTAATATAGTAATTAAAATAGTCTTAATAAGCTTATTAAAGAAGATATAATTAAATACTTTTACTTATATCTTAATATTAAAGATAATATCTATTAATAGCTATTAATTAACCTTAATAATAATATTTATAGAATTATTACTATAAAAATAGTATTTTTTAAGGGATATATTAAATTAAAAGTTTACTTATAGTATTAAAGGCTAATTTAATATAGAAATATTACTATAATAATTCTATAATATTTATTTACTTAAGACTTATTTAAAAGACTTATCTTTTTAATAATTATTAATTCTTAATCAATATAAGACTTATATAAGTTCTATTTTTATAAAAAAGTTAATAATAAATAAGGTTTAACTTAATTAGCTGCTATTATATTATTATATATTATTTAATTATTAAACTTTAGCCTTTTTTTTATTAAAAAGATATTATTAAGAAGAAATAATTAAAATAAAGATTTATAAAGTAATATTAAATAGATAGAAATATATCCTTATATAGATATATAAAATAGTTTTTAAGAAAGCTTTTAATTTAAAGAATATTTAATAGGTATTTTAAGTATTAAAAATATATTTAATTAATATTACTTAAGCTATAAAGAGGTTAAAGCCTAAAGAGCATTATAGACTAATCTTTTTAGCCTTTTATAATATTATTAATTATAATTAAAATTAATTATAATATTTTTAATATATTTTTATTAAGCTGCAATGTAGAAAAACTATTTTAATAAATTAATTAATTATTAAGAAATATTAAAAAAGATATTAAAATAATTTATAAAAGGTAAAAAAGTTATTAAATTAAAGAAATATATTTATAGTCTTCTAAAAGTAAAAAATCACTATATAGAAAGCTTAAATAGTTAATTTTAAGCTATTAAGCTATTATAAAGTTAATTAAAACCTAAATAAGGCTTTTCCTTATATTAATAATTTTATTATAATAAAAAACTAATTTAAAATAAATACTTAAAAATTAAATATTAAAACTATAGTAAAAAATTATTTATTAAAATAGAGAAAAAAGCAATCAGTTAAGCAAAAGTTTTTTAATTAATACTTAAAATCTTAATTAAATTAAAGCTATTTTTTATAATTTAAGAATTAATCTATATAGTGCATTAGAACGGAAATAAAGCTATCGCAGGTGGGGCGGTGTGGAGGGGTGGGCGGAGTGGTGGTCAGATAGTTAGTTTTGCCCATGGTGCTGCATCACTTGTATACAGTCAAGTTATACGTCTCACGTGTGTCAACAAACGTCTCAACACCTCATGGATGACAAGAAACTCCCAAGAGTGCGCAGCCACAAATCAAGAGCCTAACAACTCAACCTCTCCGTTTCTATGACAAGTCCAAGGCCTATAGTGCATTGGCATCACTTGCTGTCTTCTCTTTTTCGTTTCTTGGCCTGGAATTCGCTCAATGCTGAAATTCAATTGACCCACCAAAGTCGTCGTAATGCTTTTTAAGCTATCGGCACACGCCCCCCTTGCCTCATGCATGACACTCCCTTTCGGCTGGAGCAAGCGCCTTCTGATCAGCGATTGGCGCGCCGCTGAAACTCGTCTCGTAACCCCCCTGAGGCTCCTTTTTAAACGGCTCCAGCTGGTGGGCACAGTCTCTCTCTCTCGCCTTGATCATGATACTTGGTGAAGGCTGGTCTGGGGTTGGCATTAAATGTCTGAGTATTGAATCGTGGATTGTTAAGATATCAATAATTTCATCTCATATATAAGCTTAAAAGAAACTACCTAGTTATCTATCAACCAATAACACAAGTAAGAATTCTTCCACCCATTCTCACCTGCAGATTCAATGATCGGCAGGGGCCATTCTGCCACTCCCGTCCCGCTAAACTTCAGTGGGGCCCTCTCAAGCCTATGGGCCATACCGTCCGTATTCCTTTGAAGAACAAGAATAGGAATTCAACCTCTCGTATGGCTAGCTTACTGAGATACTACTGGTTCTCGAGCACTCGCTATCATTCTGATAGTGTTTCTCTGGACTATATTAAGTTACAGACAGATACAGTATATCTTGAGTCTGAGCCTTTCCTTCTTCTGGTATCAGTCAGCCTGAGCTTTGACTGTTGAGACTGGATGACGATGAACAGAACTTGACATGGATTTCGCTTGGGTTTATTTTCTAGACCCGTCAAATCCAACTGAGATGCTGGCCAAATTTCAATCGTCACGTCGATCACTCAGCACTGCCTCGTCCCAAGCTCATCCCTCATCCCTCACAAACACTCGCCTCAGCATTCTCACCGCAACGCCAATATCACATCTCGCCTGCTGCATAATTCAACTCAAGATCTGGGCGCTCTCAGCCAAGAATGACCCTCGTGTGAAACACTGTGGTTCTTCACTATGCAAGAGGCCCTCTTTTCATCTGGTAATCTCGCCTGGGGTGCGTCACATCCCCTGCCAGTCCCTGCACCAAATGACGGGTCACCACTCTATCTCAGAGCCAAGAAAATGCTTGGCTTTTATAAGCTGCAATAGGAGGTTTCAAGTGACACTTTGCCTAGTTGGGTCTGTAAGAGGAAGACTGTATGATCGTCATTAGAGTTTCGTCTTGCTCTACCTAAAATCAACTCTCAACGTCCGTCTTAAGCTTTGCCAGCATTACCTCATAAGCTAGAACACGAGGGATGCTCTAGTCAGCCTTCTGTTGCATATGCTCTATTTCATCTTAAACACGCCACGTCATTTCAGTGACCCATCATGTTAACCAACATTCTTGACTACACAAGTCCAAAGAACTCTACACATACAATTCATTCAACTATGGGTATCAAAAACTGAATCCAATCGTTGTGTTTATTTGGCTGTCATCAATCATCACGTAAGCTTAAAGAGGTCCTCAACCCCTTGCCAGCTTCCCTTTGCGCGCTCCTCCCAGTAGCTATCCTTCCCTGTCTTGAGCTTCCATACTTCTTCTCCCTCTGGAGCGTTCTCGACCTTGACGAACCATCGAGGTTTGTATGTCTCACCTCGCTCTTCGAGTTCTCGGCGTCGACCGCGCTGAGCTTCCTCCAGCTTTTGTTTCATATCCTCAGCATCATCGATTGCGCCTTGTTCGTATGCGCGCTGATCAGGTCGTAGGCGACAGTCCGTAGGAGGGAGCTTGCCCTTCTCGATCTCTGTAACCTCATTCAAACTGGCAGCAAAAGTTGTGAGGCCAAATGTCTGGGCAGCATTTTCCACCAGTGGTCCAACACGCCAAATCTCCTGGCCGCCGCCTTTTCCTGTTGTCTTCAAGCTGTTGGTCCATGTGCCTACCAAGCCGCTTCCTGTGTTTGCTCCTTCAGGGTTGAAGATTTCCACACTGACATCCTCAATGCGTCCACCCCACATGCCCTTGCTCTTGAACTCAACTGCAGCCTTGTGACCAGTGCTGTCATTGACGACATGCATTGTGCCCACAGGCTCCACGTACTTTTCGCCCATGACCACATTGCGCAAGAACATAGTAGCAATATTCCATGAATATCGCTCCTCGGAGCCGTTTGATAGACGTAACACAATTCGAACACGGCCATCAGTCGTGATTTCAGCGCTCTTGCCCCAAAACTTCTGGCCGGGGGCCGGTGATTGGGAGAACGACCAGTTGGCTGAGTCTGCTTGCATAGCCAAGAGAAGAGGTCGATGCTGGACCTTCTCGACTAAGAGTCTGAAACCTCCAGGCACCTCCTTTTCGCTTCGAACCAGTTCAAAGGTTTCGCCCAGTAGAGGTGTGAAAGGCTTCCGGATAGCACGTTCTTTGGCTCGTCCACTGCTAAATTGGGAGATTGCAAACGCTGCGACAAACAAGAGTCTGTCTGTGGGAGAAGATTGCTTTGCAGCTTGGTTTAGTAGTTGTGCGTATTCCAGCTGTTCAGCCACCTTTTGGCACATGGATGACGGTTCGTTCGAGGTAACAGGCATGCTGATTGTACTAAAATCTTTGCCAACATTTTTCCTGAAGAACGCGATCAAACTTGGCGCAGCTGCAGCTGCAGGTGGTATGGTTGATCTTCTGGTAACGACATGCTCAATAGGCAAAGGTGTAAGGCTCTTAGGTTTCGTGGGGAAAAGATGAGATGCATCGTCCAGGTTTGCTGTGTCATTCTCTCCTATAGATGACACAGAGGAATTGTCTCGGAATGAATCTTCCTCCTCGTCTTCTGCCTCTTCTGATCGTGAAGCTTCGTCCTCGCTGCCGTCAATTTTAAGAACGGCTGAGTTAGCATCCTCGGCATCAAAGAACTCGTCTGCTGTCGAGACAGTGTCTATACTCTTCCTTGACACGCCACCTGCAGACAAGGGCACTGGCATGCGACGGCGCTTACTGTTGTTGATAAGTGTTGTGAATTCAGACACAACTGAGTCAAGGTCTGTCAGAAGTGATTGACAATGATCCTGCAGCGAGTTCTCCTCTCTAACGAGCCCCTTGGATTGTCTCCTTGAGTGGTTTGGCATGTTGGCAGAGATAGTCGTGGTGACACCACCTGGTGCTGGCACTGCCAGAGCTGTTGGCGCTCCCAGTGTGGCAGGGGATATCGCAGGAGTGTTTGACTTTCTTCTCCAGAAGGAGCGCCTCTGTTCGGGAGGTGGTGTGAAATACGTGTCGTTCTCGTCGATAGCACTAGTCGCGGCTCCAGGTGAAAGATATTGAGGACTGGTTACTGGTGGTGGTTTTGCCTGAGCTGTGACCTCACGGGTTAGGCGTCGAAGAGCATCGCGTGTTCCAACGACACGGCTAACCAGAGATTCGACCTGCTCCCATTCTCTGTCTTCTTGTGGAGAGGACTGGTGAATAGGCTGAAGCTGGCGTGTATTGATTTTCAAGTGATCCTTCTTGGGAAGATCCAGGGTCTCCAAGCCCCTTGCAACGCGGCTCGCCTTTTCGAGCGCATGCGCCCAGTCCTGGAATTCCTTATCGTTGGGGGCTCTCAAATGCCAGACCTCAGCGCCTGAATCGATGCTAATCTCTCTTCGTCGCTCATCCGCAGCAATGGCGGCTAAGCTTAGGGGAATAGCACCTCGGAGCGCAGAAGACTTAGGATTATAGTAGTACGACAGTGTGCATGTCGAGTAGTCAAGCGAGAAGAATCTGCGAGCGTAGCCTTGTCCCTTCTTGCGACGCCTCTTGTGCAGAACACCTACATGATAATTGCCTGAGCCAACCTCGCTACGACCAGAAACAGAGTTTGCGTTTCCTACGGCGTTGTGACTGTGAAGACTGTCTAACGAAGCAGATGCAACCCCGTCGAGTTTGGGGCTACTGTGCCGCCCAAGACTCGTTTGGCTGGCTCCAGTTTTCGGTGCTTGAAGATTAGGCAAATGTGATGAAGTCTGAGGAGGTGCCCCTGTAGGATATGTCATTACCACAAAAGTCGCCGTCTTGGATGTCTGTTTCGAGAACGTGTTGTCGAACACAAGGCCGTACATTCCGCTCTGGTCATGGTTGACCTCGTACGTGCCGATTGACACCTTGTCCGCTTCGCATTTACCAATCCATTTGATGGGTATAAATCCTTTGCTTTTTAGCAGCTCTTGTGCGTTTATATCTTTCTTCGAAAAGCGGCCAGACTTCCCGTCCGAGGTACCGCCCGACTCTTCAGCTCCATTATTCAGGTCTTCGGTTGTTGAAGATGCAAAAGTGGTGGCACCGCTGCCGGGATGTTTAACAATGCCAAAATTGCTGCAATCGTATTAGTACACAGCTTCATTCCGGAGCCTGGGAAGGCTCGCGCCCGACGGCATAAGAGACAGGTGCGTACATGGACTTCTTGTGAGGTTGTACGCTCCACGATAGTGTATTTCCTTCGTCGACTTTGACCCAGCGAACAATATACGACTGATAAGTGTTAGCCAGAAGTTCGCGTCAATTCTTCATGCGGTGCCTGGTACGGCACCCGCGATACAGGGGAGAGCGAGTGACATGCCTTGCTGTGAACTTCGAGCTGTTCAATGCCTGCCATTTCGTATGATACTTAAAAGGACGGAATCCTAGCGCAAGGAAGTTTTCGCGTTCGTCGAGGTTTCAAATATTGGAAAAGGCTATCGGGAAGCTCGGTAGACGGATTCGTGGCGGGGTTGAGGATCTTTAGCAATTGACCATGCCGGCTCGATCGATATTCAGCTTAGGTTTTTCGGAAGACCGGAAACTGCGGATTGCGAGATGGCTCTTGTTGTTGAAGAAGACAGGTTTCGACAGTTTAAGAGAGAAATTGTGTGTGCAGGGGGTGGAAGTGGCTGACAAGTCCTCCTTACGTCTGACTCTTCTGGTATACGTAGAAGCCAAGTCGAGCACGTACACACGAGGCAGCTACCCAACGACTAAGCTAGTGTTTGTGTAGTCGAGTCGTGGGCTCTGTATTGGGCCGAGCAGGGGCCTTGGTGGAGGGGTAGTATACCGTAAAGCGAGGTTTGGCCTTACTGCTGACGTTGGAAACGTGGATTCTGTAGCTTGTACAGCCACCGCAGCCACCAGGAGCCACAAGTCCAATCCTTTTCTAGAAAGACTTTGGTGTCAGGGACGAAACTGTTGTGAGGATGTTGTTCGTTTCAAGTGGACAATTCGAGTGTTGAAGTGGTTGGGAGGACAGGGCGGGCGGAGGTTGGGGATAAAAGCCTGGCAACAGGGTGATGAAGGTGGCTGGAGGGCGGAAGGATTTACACAATTTTAATGCGAGTGGATGATTGATGATCAAATATCACTGAAGGTGTCAGGAATGTGGAAGCTTGCAGAGGTGGAATTTGGTTAAATACGAAAACTAACAAAGAGGACTCGCGATTACTATGTTAAGGTTCCTTGCCTCGGTAGGTTTGGTATGCGAGCGCAGCAAGGTGCTAGTATTACACGGCATGATATGACGTTGCATTCCACTTTATTCCGAGGTCTAGGAGTTACATCATTTCGAGTTCTGGGACTGAGCTGTAACTTGTGATGTTGCTAAAATACCTACTGTACCGTGATACTCAAGCCACAGCTTGACTTTATAGCTTCAACGTCTGTGGGAAATCGATATCTTGCATATTGCATTCTCCGCCGGTGTTTCATTGTCCAATGTCTCGGGTGGAAGATCATGTCAACTAGGATGATCCTCATAAATAGCTTCTCGACCCTGAAGATTGGCCATTACCCCACGGGCAATCCTCATTCCGGGCGTTGCCGGTCAATCCGAGCTACAATGGATTGGGAGATGCTATTTCCGGCACGTTAAGTCTTTGTATGGATGTCTGTTGATAGAAGGTGATGCTACCCGGAAGCCGAGCAAGTAACTTTCCAAGCACAACCTTCAGGTCACCTAATGGATGAAACTTAGGAGATAAAAGGGTCTAACGGTTAGTAATTTTGTGTTAATAACTCTGGGGGAGTTTGCGAGGCAATTGACCATAGCATGAGGCTTGTCGGCAGATCTTGTCTTGTAAGAGGCTTCTGTCCCAGGAACAATTCAGCCTTGACACGTCAATCCTAACTAACCTCCTAAGTTAGTCTCCATAGGAGTCTGCAAATATATGATCGACAATAGTTGTCAACTAGCCACATGCTCAGAGAAATTAGGCATGTGTTACCGTGGTGGTCATCTTCTTGCAATCGGAGCCTTACAATGATGTTCGCTTGTATCTAAACCAAACAATCAACTTTCTTCAATTGCTCAGATATGCAAATAGAGTACTGCCGACGTATTTGCAGGTATGAACATGTTCACTTTATCAAGTCAATATTTGGAATGCGGCTATTAACGTCCGATACCCAGAAACC
>NJCR01001219.1:0-39447 GCA_002234235.1 Fusarium hostae
GTAACTTTTGCGCGGCACTGTATCATCAACGCTATGCTTTTTACTATCACGAGAACCGTCTAAAATTAGGTCGGCTCAAATACGAGGTTTTGAAACCAGGAACTGGGCCCCAACGTTTTAGCCGATTTCGTCAAACTACAAAATGTTTCCCCTTTATCCGTACTTTCGGGATTTTAAACCTGCCAAGACTCCTCGTCGACTTATAGATCTGGAATCTCGTCTTGGCAACGACGTCTTGCTGCAAGTTCACATCGCAATGCATTGTTACGCGCCACTTGTCGCGCTTCTAAGCGCGCAAATCGTCAGTGCACTTCCTCAATCGCAATGGAAAGCCGTGTCTGAAGACGAAGTAGTTCGCGCTGCTGTCGCATTTCATCAGCCAAAGCTTGCTGAGGCTGAAGCTCTGTTGATGGATATTTCGGATCCTAGTTCAGACAAGTTCGGGCAGTACCTTGACCGCGAGCGAGTCGTACGTTTTTCTTCAGTCTGCTTCGGAGTTTCCCTAATCCGACAATCTTATAGCAAGACTTCTTTAAACCCAGCGAGAGTTCACAGCGAAAAGTTCTACGTTGGATCGAAGATGCAGGTATTGACATGTCTTCTGTGCATCTCAAGAAGGCAGCTGCTGTCCTGGAGTTCTCTGCTCCGGTGAAGCAACTAGGGAAGATGCTGGGAGCCGGAGTTCATGTTGTGCACAATGATGCCACTGGGGATCTTCGTCTTGAACCTACCGACCACGCAGTTCCGTCTGCAATTGAGGATGACGTTGAGTATATTGCTTTGGCTCCATCTTCTAGGCCCGGCAAAACGAAGCGCAGTCGTGCAGTCAAGCCCGTCATCGATACCCTGCCACCGCCCTACAAACTCCCAGTTGCAGATGATCTGCGTAACTGTAGCGAAAGCTGGACTCCTGCTTGTATTCGAAGTACGTCAATAGCAAAGGATTACCGTTCACTACTAACTGGCGACACCAGAACTCTACGGCATTCCTCTTGGCACCAAAGCAGCAAAGAATAACTCAATGGGACTCTTTGGATACGGAGACCCTTATCAGCCGTCTGATCTGAACCAATTCTGGGCCAAACACGCTCCATTCATTCCCAAGGGAACAGAACCTAAAGTCAACAGTATCAACGGCGCCGTAGCAATCGGTGACCCCGTCGAAGGCGAGGAGTTACTAGACATCGAAATGTCATACCCAATTGTCTACCCCCAAACCATTACAATGTTTCAGACGCCCTACAGCAGTAAAGGAGGTCAGGCGAATGACTTTCTCGACGCTGTCGACGCGAGCTACTGCAAGTATGATGGAGGCGATGATCCTGATCTTGATCCTTCATTCCCTGTCTTTGGCGGATTCCAAGGCCCTGCTATGTGTGGCAAGTACCAGGTTACAAACGTCGTTTCCATCTCTTTCGCGATTGATGAGCAAACCCTGCCTCGGCATTATATCCAGCGTCAATATCACGAGTGGATGAAGTTGGCTCTCAGTGGTGTTAGCGTTCTTGTCGCCTCTGGAGATCGTGGTGTCCAGGGTGCTACACAATGTACTGTGAACCCCTATGATAAGAAGAAAGAGGCCTTCAACTCTCTTTTCCCAGGCTCGTGTCCATACGTCACAGCAGTTGGGGCGACACAAGTCAACTTTACGGGCAGCAGAACCCATGAGGTTGCTGTTTTCGATCCCAAGCACAACTTTTACTCTGGGGGTAAGTATCCACCTCATCGTGAAGCTCCTTACTGACATCTTCCAGGCGGTTTCAGCAACATGAATGCACAGCCAGCCTACCAGCGCAAGGCTGTCGCCAGCTATCTCGCCGCTAATAACCCTCACTACCCCAAGGGAACATACAATATTTCTGGACGCGCCATTCCCGACGTCGCGCTTTTGGGAGCAAATGTCACTGTCCTACAAGATGGCAAGACCACGGTCAGCGGAGGAACCAGTGCTGCTACTCCCATGTTTGCCGCCATGATTAACAGAATTAACGATGAGCGATTGCTAGCGGGGAAGAAGCCAATTGGTTTCTTGAACCAGATTCTATATCAGCATCCTGAAGTATTTACTGATGTAAGTCGACAACATCCCAAGCACCTGAGAAAATAACTGACATGGGTAGATTACCGACGGCTCTAACCCTGGTTGCGGCACGCAAGGGTTCAAGGCGGCCAAGGGATGGGATCCGGTCTCGGGAATGGGTTCACCCAAGTTTCCGAAGCTTCGAGACCTGCTAGTCAGCCTTCCTTGAGCTGAGAATAGTGTATAGCTTGCAGTAGATATAGATATTATAATTCGAGCTTGTAAGTCTTTTCTCAGCAATCCGTCACAATCTCGATTGGCTGATGATGCATGTCACGTGCAGCTGTCTTACCTTGAGCCGCGATCAAGCGTGAACTTTTCATCCTTCTCAAACCGTTAATCACAATTCTACAATCAAAATGGACGCCAGTCTTGTCCCTATTAATGAGCAAATCGCTCGATTTCGCCAAGCAATAGAACGCAACAAAACACTCATAACCGTTTTATCGCGCGCGGCTGAAATGAAACTGCCCAATTGGTACCTTGCCGCTGGTGCACTCACGCAAACCGTCTGGAACGTCGTCACAGACCGTGACCCAGAACTTGGCATTGACGACTACGACTTGATCTATTTCGATGACTCAGATCTATCATGGGAGGCTGAAGATGCTGTCATTCAGGCTGGCAAGAAGATCTTTGCCGATATTCCTACTGAAGTTGAGATCCGCAATCAAGCACGCGTGCATCTTTGGTATGAGAAGAAGTTTGGCAAGCCGTGCCCCCAACATCATTCTAGTGAAGCATCTATGACTACTTGGGGTACCAACACCGCACTTATTGGCGTTCGACTAAGAGATGATGGAGAATGGGATATCTTTGCGCCATGGGGATTCTCGGATATGTTCAGACTCACGGTGCGCCCAAATCAATTGATCATGACTGAGGAGACATACCACAAGAAAGTTCAGCGTTGGATAAAGTTATGGCCCGAGTTGACCATCATGCCTTGGAAATAATGTATGTTATGATCTCAGTCTAGACAAACTTTGCTGTGGAGCTATTAGACAATGATAGAACTGGAGCAGTTGTTATTAGGCTCCATGCGCACTAAATCTATTTAAATTTCCTTCTTGGGTCCCACGTAAACTTTGTTGGCACGAAGGAAGTAGTAAATGGTGGCCAAAACACCAATTCCGCCAGTCATAAGAGAAGCGTAGTTCATGCTCTTAGCATCAACAGGAGTTTGAGGAGGCCATAAGCTGAAGAACCAGACGATGGTGATGAACATGCAGGCGAAAGTGTTGTTGATGATGCCAAACATTCCCTTGAGGTGCCAAGGACCCCATTCGAGAATTTGTCCGTCGCCGTGGATGTTGCGGATCTGGTAGTTCTTATCGCAGCGACGGTATAGAAGGAGTATGGCGGGCATGAAGTATGATGCGTAGAGGCCTGAGATGGCGACTGAGACGATGGCGTTGTAGACAACTGATGAACCGAGGTTGATGAGACCAATGATGCACGAGATGAGACAGGTGACGGTGATGGACCAAACAGGCATGTTGGTGCGGCTCTCGACCTGTGGTTTGTTAGTTGGTTCTTGTACAGTTGAGACAGTTGAGTATACCTTTGAGAGGGTAGGTGAAAAAGGGAGAGCATTATCACGAGCAAAAGCCCAGAGCATACGAGATGTCGAAGCAATGACACCAACGGTTGCAGAAAGGGTCATGACGATAATCAGTGAAACCATTCCGGCGGTTCCGCCCTTGGAGCCAGTGGCTTGGTAGAAGATCTCCATGAAGGGGTAGCCAGTTGGTGTCGCGATGGCTTCGTCGATGTCGGTTGCGGAGTAAAGCATGGCGATGACCATACCGAAGCCGAGAAGGCCGTTGATGGTGATACTGCCCATGATGGAGCGGGGGACGATCAGGGAGGGGTTTCGGACTTCTTCACACATCTGCGACATGGTTAGTGGCATGTACTTTGAGGTCAGTAGGGTACGGCCTTACGTGAAAGGAACAGTCGACACCTGATGCGCGTTAGTCTAGTGAGCAGTTGATGTTAGGATCAAGACTTACCAGTGAATGAGAAGACACAGCCCAACAGTCCGACAAACCATGAAAGACCTTGAGTAGGCCAATTACCTGAGTTGCGCCATTCGGTAAACACTTCAGTGCCATTGTCGTTGTCGCGAAAGACAAGAAGAGTGATGAGAATAGCAAAGAAGCCGATAAGATGCAAGATCAAGATCATTCCCTCCAAAATCGGAAGCAAAGCACTGACAACAGTATTGATGATGATAGCGACCAGGACACACGCCCAGATCATCAAACTACCATGCCACGTATGCGCCTCATAAGAAGGAGTCGTAAAAATAACGAGTCCCTGAATCATAGTAGCAGTAAGAAAACCCGCAGCAGCAGACGTTCCCTGCCACCCAGCCAAGTTCATCCAGCCCGTGATGTAGCTAAGATATTTCGCGTATCGTGGAGGCGCAAGCATGGCGACCCAATGGTACTGGCCAGCAGCCATCGGGGCGATCGAGACGAGTTCGCATAGACAGGCGAAGGAGCTGAGAACACCTATCCAGACGAAGATGTAGCCGTAGATAAGACCCGCGCTGCCTCCGTTGCTGAGACCGGGAGCGAAGTTCATGAGCGTTCCCTCCCAGGTGACGAGGACGGCGCAGCTGAAGCCTAGAATTGTCCAGCCTCCAAAGTTTCTCTATTATGTGTTAATTGGTGTTTCGACGGTGTCAATGGATGTCGCATACCTTGAGGACTGATTTCTTTCCAAGCTTTGCCAATTGCGCATTATCCATGTGATCCTGATCACTAGACATCGAAGCATCTTCGACCGTCGATCGGGGGTGTTTCGTAGCAGCCATATCGTTGAGTTCGTACTGAGTAGCCATATTGATCGCTCTCAAAATGGGTCAGAGTTGATAAAACGGAAATATGCAGTGCCCTTCTGCGCTGACCCTCAAAATTGAGGGAATTGGGGAAAGTTTAAAAAGAAACTCCATATGCAGCAAAAAGTTGAATACAACCCCCCATGCCTGTCAGATATGACAAACAGTTCGGCGAACTTGCATATTATTTCCCTAACAATACATCCCTTGCGGTAACGGTACAGGTGGAACGGAACTCGAAATAGAACCACCGCCTGTTGGCGCTACAACCGAGTAGGGAGGTATACCAACTTGCATGAGACATGCATATCGCGTAGGATGAAACTACGAACGAGTGGCCTGAGTCTTGACTCTACCCTTGTTATCTTCACCAGGTACGCTAGGACATGCATTGCGCCACACCATTGAACCATCCCACTTTATTACAAGGATATCTACCCTTCGGCCCGCCCAACGGAACGGGTTCCATGAATTATCATTGCTAAAGGAATACCCCACGTCCTGCAAATAAGATCCGAGTGGTCACTGAGCCCCAGCAGAAGGATCAACAAGGGCCTCCTGGCTATTCTGCCGCGCCGCATCCCACGAAGCTCCCTTCCCATGATCCGTCGCAATATGCGCAAACTTTTTCGCATCCCCCTGCCTGCTCGTCAGCTCGAAAGCCTGCGACCCGGACGTCAACGTGTTGTTAGACCTAGACTTGTTCCCCGTTCCTCTAGTCGTCCCGCCACTTTTGCTATTGTTGCTTTTGCTGAGTGCGCCAAAGATGTCGCCTGTACCCATCTGGCCTGATTCAAGACTCTTGAGGAAGCGCCACCAGAAGGGTATGCAGGTGGTGGTGATACCGACGCACTGGATGACTTGTACGATGATGGTGGGTTTCCACATTGTGAAGATTGGTGTGGACGAATCGAAGGCTTGTTTGAAGAAGTAGATGTGAGACACGGCGGGAGGGATCATCCTGAGATTTGTCAGTCTGTGTGGATGCATGGCGTAGATGACTTACAGAATGCGTGAGCCGAAAACACCAACCACCATGGCTTTTGTGCCAAGTGGCATCTGTAGGTGCACGAGAATTTTGATGGTGACACCTGTGATTAGAAGATCTGTAAGGATATTGACGACGTTGACGTATGCCCAGAATGCGACCATATCGACGCATGAACCGTTGATGTAGTCCCAAGATGACGGTAATGAGCACGCGAATGCTCGTACAAATATCGCAGAAACCGCCCATCCTACAATGATGATCTGAATCGGTAATATTCGTTTGTGAGACAGTGGTGACATATTTCCAACGGTCGTCGTAGCTGAAATCTTCGAAAATGCCAGTGCGAGATAAAATAGAATATCGGATACGAGTTGATCCTGAAATTGTCAGTCCAGTTCCATACATAATACATTTAACGTCCAACTCACCTTGAGAATCAACGATATTTGACCAGACGACACATCTAGCTTTCCCATTCCATTTGCGCCCTGTGAGTAAACGATCGCAGATTGTGCAATCACAAAAATCTAAAATGTCAGTCCAAAGATCGTCAAAGCTATAAAAGCTTAATTAGGTCCTCACCATCGACACAAAGATGAGAATATCATCCGACTTGAACAGACTCGACCATCGCAATCTTCTCATCGTAGCAATCCGTGTAAGAACACGAATAAACACCGAGAACATTGTGACAATCATGAGAATCATCGACAGCGCCCGAATAACAGGCGCCTTGTTAAACGGTGTCTCATGCTCACGAGGTAAAAGCATCTCGACGACTGAGGAGTTGATGAGTTACAAGTCAGGCACATAAAAGCAAAGCCGCAAGATTGAAAATTGGGGTGGATTAAGGTGACAAAAGCTTCTCGATTTCAATTTCTAATTAACGCAATGATGCGACTGGGACCATCCACTCACTCCCTTTTGGCACCCTGCTTATAAGACATGTGTTTCGGGAGACAACTTATCTCACCCGGGGATATCAGCACTCGATAAGAAACCACCGAATCCCTTTGTCCACGCCATATTAACTTACATGTCAAATTCAGGACACGCAACAATGTTGTTGGTTGGTACGCAGGGCATTAACTCTGCCGCTCACAGGATCCCATCCTTTGGTGAAAATACCCCTGCATCAAGTTCCTTCAGTGTCTGAACAACCCGGATATTTACTTGACTCTAAGCCGTTGAGGCTTTCGAGGTACATAGCTCATTTCAGGGTAGATCCTTGCGTTATCTCATGATTTTCGGACTTTGGGTGGGATCATAAGCCAAGATGGGTAAATCCTTCGCTGGGTGGGGCGGGATCAACAGCCGTGCGGCGGATCATGTCGATCTGGGGTCGGAAAACCAATCAAGGGCTTTTCGAAGGCCTTGACTTCAACTGCCGATCCTTTGCCCCTTTCGTTACCGCGTAACAGGGAGGTGAGCCGCGTTTCGGCATCCTCCATTCATCTTACCATGTAAGCTACAGGGGTCATTACAACACCTTTTCTCTTCTCTCTTCATCTTGATCGGTTGTTGGTTGAGAATATCTGTAATGCATTATATATATGCTTTATTAGGAGTGTCGGTTGTGTTTCACGTGTTTAACCGAGACGAGTTTCCCAGAGAAATATATTGGGCACGAATTAATATGTTACCTCCTATAATCAGAGTTTCCACTGCTTAAAACAGCCCTGTAGATTTCTGACCCTTGAATTTTTTCCGCGGCCGATGCGGCCGCCTAGCAGGGGATAGCAGACCTGTCACTGCAAAGTTTATCCCACTGGATGACATTCCGTCCAAGCTTACGATTCTATTGCTAATCTATGGGGTCGTCTAGTTCACTTCTAGAAGCTGTATATAAAAGGCCCGTCAAGGAAAATTAAGCTTCCAGCGCTGTGGATTCGTCAGTGACGGCACATGTTAAACTGACTAAGAGAAACAAATTCCTCGGTCAAGAGCAGGAATCGAGTTAATACGCAAATCCCGACTCCTCGCTTCCTCACCAATCGATCTCGTACACCCTAAGCGACATGCATCTCACGTATCATGGATGATCCGGAATACGGATTGAGATAAATAGAACGTTCCGGTAACCGCGGAGGAAGCTCTATCAACTGACCATTCAGATCGGATACCACCCGGCAAAGGCAACTCAGGGGTTGCATTTACAAGGATGGATGAGCCGTGTTAATGGGAAGGGAAGGCAAGAAGGTTTTGACTTATGCATGGAACTAACAGGGCATTCAAACCATCGGATCCACGGACAATAACTGCGCCGAGTTGTGGTCTGTTTTAACAAAAGTTTGGCTTTTTTGCTTTTTGATCACGCAACGCTAAATTTAAAGATTGTCTCATATCGTTGTTTTTTGTTTAGCAGTGATCAGCAGTTAGATACTGTTCTGGGATTGGATGGATCGAGGTTCTAGAACTTGGAGACCTTCAGTCCCTTGCGTCCCACCACAGCATCCGCAGAGGAGGGTTTGTAGGCGAAGACTAGGCGAGGAACAGTGTAACGTCGAGTGGTATCTTATAGATACAGCTATTAGATCTCAGGTGCTCTATGCTGAAATGTCACCATTCAACGCAATCGTCAAACCATTAGCTGGAACATCAACGGTGTCTTCTCATTTATGCATCGGTGATAATGATATCAGCTCTATATTGATGGAACATGGACGATATGGTTCCATTCGTTTATCCTACTTCTCCTCGGTACTTTTGTTCCGGTTTCTTTCTGTGAGTATAAAGTTTCATCGACCCCACAGGTTGCAATGTCGCGAGGTTACGAAAGCATCTCACTGTGATAACGACCATGGAGAACATGCCGGATTGGGATTGCAAATCGTCATCCTCGTATCGAGCTCGCTTGTGAAGTCAATGTAATAATTAACCTTATAGCCTGATTGTCACTATAAGCATGATTGCAAGGACAACTTTCTGTAAATCTTTAGCATAGGGTAGTTTGCAGAAAATTGGTGGGACTAGAAGATTGTTAGTGTCAGTTAGGGCAGTACATTTAAGTCGCCGGACGCAAGGAGCGCCGCTAAGTCGTTACTAGCAGGTTCCAAGCCACGGGTAATTTATACGCAGATTTTCCCCACGATTGAGTTCTGTTCGAGCATGGCCCTGGGATACTTTTTGTCGCCTGCAGACAAGCACGGTCATTTGTATCAATTTGAATGCATGCCAATTTGTGTCCCAAGGCTTCGGTTTTCTTGGCTAAAGCCAAGTTTCGAGACATTTGCAAATTCTCCGTCCCTTGACCCAATTTTTGTGTGTCGCTATTTATAGATAAGCTTGTACGGGTTCTCCCGGCGCCGTTCTCGGCAGTTCTTAAAACCCGTTGCGACGAGGGTTGAGGCACGGGTTGATATGGTTTGCATCAACCAGTCTGGGGGTAGGTTCAGATTCGAGATAAAATATGAGTGTTCTATTACTACTTGCAATTTCTAGAGTCCATACCTGCCCATCAGCTCCTTGAATGACGTGTCTTCCAAAAGTTCTCCTGCAGTCAACCGCTTCTCTGGCAAGTAACAAAAGCCTCGTCGTAATATAGAGAGCACAAGCTGTTGCTCAGCAGGCTCAACGGTGTCCCAAGACTTAGTGATCCTCGATTCTAAAGACATTTCTGGTTCCGGAATTTTGCTTTGATCGTACCAGCTCTTGTCTGGTTCTCCGCCGCCTTCATATGAGCCTTTCCATGATAGAGGCAGAGGGCCCAATGTTCTGACCATGAGGTCAACCACGGTGCGAAATCCGCCACCGAAGAGCCTACCAGCGAAGAGAGGCCACTTCAGGTAAAGCTCAGCAAAGATACACATGTAGCTCCACATATCAGACGCAAAACTCGGGTTTATGTTGTGCATACGCTCGGGTGCGCAGTACCCGGCAGGTGCCTGAAGCTTAAAGTCTACTTCAGTGCCAGATGGAATGGCTAGACCAAAGTCACCGAGAGTGATGGTATGTTCAACAACACTATCTTTCGGGGTCATTGGCATCACAAATTGGCCATCCCTGCACAGGACTTGATTTGTGGGCAATTCCATTTTCTGAGGGCGACCAAGAAATTGATACTTGGTGGCTACATCAGTAGCAGTCTCAAACGAAGAAAGATTGAACATCACGTTAGCGCTGTTAAGATTTGCCGAGAATGGTCAGTTTGCGCGGGAGCCGAGGTTGAAGAGCTATAATGCAGGACCAACCTCGATGTACAATCCCACCATCGTGCAGTGCTTTGAGTGCTTGGAGCAGCTGTTTGGCAGCTGACCTCCGAACAATTGTAGACGTCGGCTGGGCGTAATCTCTCAGGTTGGGTCCCTTGAGGGGAAAAACAAGGACTCGATGGGCAGCTCTGGTGGCGCCGGGCATCACGAACGTGTCCTGATATATCAACAGACGTGAAGTGTCTGGCACACAACTGATGAGATCATTCTGAGTACGGAACTCTCGTTCGCCCCCAGAGTCGGCTGTCATGATTTTGAGGGCGACGTCTTTTCCCTTGAACATGTCGTAGGCCATCCAGACAGTTGAGAATCCGCCATGACCTAGTTTGTGTTCAATTCGATATCTGCCCGCGAGAACTTCACCGATGCAGATGGGTAAGTAGAGTCCCTCCTCATATCGGTTGATTGGTTCACACGAATCTTCGACATCACACTCATCGTCTGAACCTACGAAGTCGCCCCAGACGGAAGACGAGGTAGTAACATCTTCCTGTGCAGAATCTTGCGTAGGCATGGCCGTGAATTTCGGAACAGTGACTTGGGAGAGACACGCTAGGGATTGAAAGATTTTGCAGAGACCTTGACCGTGATTGGAAGCGGAATCCGGAAAAACAATTGTCGCTCACCTTCATGCAGCCTTAGCATATCTTGAGTGCCTCACATATGAGGACCATCTGAACTATTGTGATTACCATCCGTCTGATCAGCTCCTCGTTACTTTTTGATATGAGTATGTCAGAATTAACCGTCATATGTGGACTTGCATGAGGCACATTATTGTCAATGGTTGGCGTGCACTTTTGACCACGTCAGGCTTCCAGTGCCGTGCTTCATGAAAGAACATGATATAATTATAACTCTTTTCTCAAATCTTATCGCGGCAGCCTCAAAACCCCAGTCCCTTGAAAATGCTACTATCAAATATCTGAGCCGGAACCTTTACCAAGAGCCGCCACAACCTCCTGGCCTCCTCGAATACCGGATCTCACAGCTCCATCTATGTACCCCCTTCAAACCGAAGCCGTCTCTGTTCCACCAAAATGAACATTCCCAAACGGCCTAGCGATAGCATTTCCGGACTCACCCGCCAAGAACCCAGGTCTCCAAACAGGACCAGGTCCGCCTTGAGCCCAAGGATCCTGCGTCCAATCTTTCGCAATGACGTTGATAGGTTGCGGTACATCATCCACAACAGTACCAAATGCAGCAAAGAAGTCGTCCAATACAACTCGCTTTCTTTTCTCAGCCGGCAGTCTCGACCATTTCCTTCCTGGATCGCCAGCATGAAAGCAAGTTATGCTATATTGACTATCCTGAGGAATGCACGTATCGTGCGTGAAGACGATCGGCTCACCAGCAGAACTGTACACGCCTGAGAGACCTGCAGCATGCCACCATGGCTCTGCGAATACAAGGATTGTCTTTGGAATAATATCCCGACTTGGCAGATTCGCTGAGTGTTTTCTTGGCTGGTGGCAGACTTGGTTCGAAGTGGATGAGAGGGTACAATGAGGTCGGCACTGACACGATGACTTTGTCTGCTCTGTAGACATCGTCATTGGTAGTCTCAACAAAGCAGCCCTCGCCTTCCTTCTGCGTGATGGCCTTCACTGCGCTTGAGATCTTCACGCTTTCTGCGTTGAGACCAGCAGCAAGACGATCGCAGAATGCTTGATTGCCTATCTACATCGTTAGTCAAATCCGCGACAAACCGTTGACAAAGGCTTACCCTGTCGATTACGAAGATACTGTGCTCCGTCCTGGAAGTCAGATATGACGTTCTTCAGACCTGTACCCCTCTTCAATATGTCGAGGAAGAACAGAGCACTGGGCTCGTCGCTTTCCACACCGAGTAAACTGCGGGTGATGCTGTTGACGAGGGCCGAAGCACTAGGATCGTTGAAGCTTGCGATGAATTCTGCGACTGTAATGGAATCTAGGTGTTTTGCATCTGGTCCGTGAGAAGGATCGTCGATGTCACATCTTTCAGCGTAATCCGAAAGAATTTGCATGAATTGCTCGACTCCCTTGAGCTCTTCCTGCTCAAGCTAGACATGGTCAGACTTGCACATCACAGTGCTGGCATTTCGAAAGGGATGCAATGAACCTCTCCCATTTCATCTCTGTACAGACTACGTCCCTCTGTACGCTGCTCAACGAGACCAAAGTCAAACTCTCTAGCTAGTTTGTAGATCTCGGACTGGCTCGTATCATTGATCCAAGATGCTCCTAGATCAACGACTCCATTACCACCAGAAGCCTGAACGGACAACACTTTGCCACCTATGCGGTCCATGGCTTCAAGGACGATATAAGAAAGGCCAGCATTATGGACTTCCCTAGCAGCTCGGAGGCCGCTCAGTCCGGCGCCAACGATAAGGACCTTACCAATGTATCCTCACTCCTGCTACAACATTACACTTCTGAAACAGCTGTGATACTACCAGCGGGAAAGCCCTCTCTGAACCCATTTATTTCTTTTGTTCTTCCTCCAGCTGAGACAGATGACGTGCTTATGCACGCGCTCCTAGCCGTGAGCGGTGCACATTTATCCTTTAGGTTACAAGAGGCGGTTGATGTGGAGGTGGCTACACGGAAGCACTATCTACTTGCTATACATGGCATTCAAGAAGTCATAACCGGTGGCCAAGTCAACGATAAGTCTAACATTCTCCGCCTACTATTGGTTGCTCATTCCTGTCACAATACGAGGTCAGTTTAATGAGAAATTATTAGACTTTTGATAAGTAATAACATGATGCTAAATTCTGATGAACACACCAAAGCTTACCTTGTACCTTCATCTGAAGGCGATTCACCATCTCTTTCTGCACCTCCTGGGTTTGGGATATCGACCTCCGCTCGACTTACAAGAATTCGATATGATACTGAGCTTCATATATGAAGACTTCGTATTTCTTGCCTCCTGCAACACTACTCAATCGATTGAGAATAATGACTTGTTATCTGAATCGATCACTGACCACCTTCGTCTATTGATAAACTCACCTTGTTTCGGGTCAATTCTGGCGGATTCTCATTCTCTATTCAAAACGATCCCACTTATCCAAAGGCTACATCTCTCACGTTTGACGTTTCTAGTCATTAGGTTTACCGACCTTGTCGCGTGAACTTTGGACAACTTACGAAACATTGCATGATTTAATCGAGTCTTGGACGTTACCAGAAGCAAGCACAGAGCGGATAATGGCCGGCGACGTCGTACGCAATGCGTTGACAATCTTTCTAGAATGCGCTCTGACAGGCTACGAACAACTGGACCATGAGAGAGTATCGAGACAAAAGCCAAGATTGTGATTGACAGAGCTGTGCAACTCGAGGACTCCTCCTATGCAACCCATATCGTTTGGGACCTGGCTGTCGCTGGATCTTCCGTAACTGATGAGACCTATCATAGAATGCTTGTGGCATTTCTTAGCGGGTCGTTACAAGATGCGGCACCTGGTAGTCGTACAGAAAACCCTCGACTTGTTTTGGGCTGAACTGAATCCGCCGAGGTTCGAACTATCTAAGTACCAAGGATTATGGAATATCACTATTTACTAAAACTGTGGCAATTGGTAGTAAGATGAGCATCTTTGCTCCCATCGCCTTGTCTATGAGCGAGCTGCTGAGCAATGGCTCACTTCCTCTTTACCAAGACCAGGGCAACAGCCATCTTGGCTGCCAAGGCCGTCAAATCGATTGGCTCACCACTGTCTTCCAAGACTCTGCGAATTTTATCCATCAGGATCCGAACGTGATCTTCCTCAGTCCCCACGACCTCGGGATTCTCTTTCTGCCAGCGATTCACTGAACCGAACGTCCCCACAAATCTCTCTATCCTCCGGAGTTGTTTGTCTGAGGGCTCATCAGCTCTGCCGCGTTCGGTTCCCCTCCTGCCTGCATCGGGGATGAAGCCATCTTCAGCAGTGAGCACATGGCGGGCAGACGCTTCATTATCATAAAACCCAGAAGTACCTGAATCATCCCAAGGCATAGGTAAATCGACATACCCGCTTTGAGTAAGATGGGTACCTACAGTTGAGTAAGGCGCAAGAGAGTCCAGAAAGCCATTAAAGATGGATTGAAGTTCTGTGTTATTGTTGAAAGAGCCTAGACAATCTCGATTGGCATACTGCAGGCGCTGGAGAGGAGTGTCTGCATACCTGATTGTCTAAATACTGTCCAAGCCGCGACAGTTCCTCCTGGTTTCAACACTTTGGCTGCTGCTGCCCAGAATCTCGGCATGTCGAACCAGTGGGCCTGGAGACTGTTAGTGAAAGACCTATGATTCAAGAAACGTGTACATACAGCAGTCGCAGCTGTTATCATATCGACAGAAGAATGAGGAACACGATCGATCTTGTCGATGTCTTCTGCGGTGCTCAACTTGTAAAGAATTGGAGCGCCAGTGCGGGTCTTGCCACCAAGAGCAGTAGCTGTTCCGATCATACTCTCTCCCGGATCAACGCCATAAGCAACATCAAAATGCGGCGCAAGCTTTTGAGTCGCAGTCCCCGGTCCACAACCGACATCCAATAAGCATCCAGTTTCTCCATTGGTAGATCTGTGATAGTTGAGAATGAAGTCGATAAGAGCGTCGGTGTATCCGAGTCGTCCCGCAGCGTAGTCGGAAGCTTGGTCGGTAGTGTAGTTTCGAAAGATGACATCCCGCGGTTCTAACATCTCCGACGTCATGGTTGATAGTGTTGTCAGATATATCTGCTCTCGTGTGAAGACCTATAGCCATGGAATTTCCAGCAAGGCGGGGAACGGTTTTATAAACCTCTCGGGCCCGGACATCGGGGCACATAGTAAGCACCGGTTCCGAGGAGATGACGTACCCAAAAAGGTGACACCGCTTCCAACGACATGCCATTGACTCATTCTGGACGCTTCAGTTATGCATGTCAATAATTGAAGCCTGGATGAGCAGTTGCCAGGTCAGATCATTATGCTAGCTACTAAGAACTCGCTAATTGTGATTGGGGCTTATCGAAATGTCTGAGTGCGCGCCGTACGTCACGCTTCATTACAACGTCGCCTAGAGCTTTCGATGAGTTGATTCTCCGCGATGTCAAGGACATAGCAGTTATCATGAGTATGAAACACGAAAATAATACCTGGTATAAAGAAGATTAACAAGGCTAGTATTACTCTTGTCGCTAATAAATAAACTACTGTGCCGCTAGTTGACGCTATTCAATTCTGTAACCAAATGTCTCTATAATCATCCATACTCTCAAGCCATTTTCAGCTCTAGAGCTAATAAGAAATTGATTTCTCTCAGGAGACTGCGCCACTAAAAATAAGAAGCATCTCATAAGAAGGCAGTCCCTCTGCTCAATCCTTGCTCTTGATCCCTTTCTCTCTCATCCCGATTATTGTCAAATACTTGACGTCCGATATTTACTTCACATTCGCCTTGTTTTCTGACCTTCCATCATGGTCGCCATTCGCTCATTTTTTATCCTGTCCGTTGCCGCTGGCATCGTGTCTGCTGGAAAATGCAAACCTGAAAGCCGTTCAAGCTCAGTCGTCTCGGTGCCCAGCAGCACTGTTTCCGCCAGCGACACCGCCTCGTTGACCGCTTCGGCCTCGGCCACCCTGATCGAATCTACTACCACTCTGGCTGATAGCACCGTGGAAACGAGCACCGCGGAGTCTGCTTCAGAGACTGCTTCCAGCGCCACCTCGGCCGTTACAACTGAGACCGGCACAACCGAGTTCAGCCTAACTACTCTCCTCACCTCTTTCATCACATCAAAGGCAGATACTACCACTACCGAAGCGGCAACGACGACAACTACCCTGGCGTCCACCGACCCTACCTGTCCCTCAACAGTTGATCAATGTGCTGGTGACTCAGCGGTGTTATACGATGTTCAGCTTAGTGATTTGCAACTCGCTGGATTCTCCATTGACATTCTTGAGTGCGCTTCGTTCCGCGACCAAGATGAGGATCGCGCCGGCCTCCCCCGTGTCCGCTCTAACGGCGCATGCTTCAAGGTCACTCCTCTTACCGCGGACTTTACGCGATCGGACCTAGCAGGATGGGACAGTGGTATCAAGGGAACGTGCGGACAAAGCTTTCAACGTAAAACCACGGTCTTCACATCCACCGCCGAAACCACTACAGCCGAAGCAGCGACTAGCACAGCCCCAGCGACACCAGGAAACAACTTCCCTTCCCAGTGCATCAACAGTGCCCTTATCCAATGCGATGTTGCTCTTGGTGATCTGACCCTTGCCGGTATCTCTAATGATATCACGGAGTGCTCTCAGTTCTGTGAGCAAGATGATGACTGCCGTGGATTTTCCCGTAGACGAGACACTGGTGCGTGCTTCAAGGCTGTCGTTGATCCTGACGATGTTACCCAGTCTGAGCGAGAGGGATGGGAAAGTGGTATTATGAATACTTGCTTCAATTAGATGCGGCGGGAGCTGGAGTTGAGGAATTGACTTGGGTGTGTCAAGTGCACAGCTTGTTACTGCGAGCTGTTACGTTGTTGGGGCCCTTGAGAGTTGAGTGCAATTCAGCACATAATTGCAATATTCTTGAACATTATTATTTTTATATAACTGTCGAGTTGAAGTCTACACATCTTGACATATTACCAACTATTTTACCCTTCGTAGTGATGCCAGTGCAGAGTCAATCTTTTGGAAGCGGTACTAGAAAGCTTGCTTCTATCAGGGCCAGATGAAGCGGCAATGGCTATAAACCTCTGATCAAGCTCTTAAATCAGGTTGCGCCCCGGAAGTCTTTATTTCTACCGTGAGGAATCGGGAGATATGTTAGCAACCGATCACAAAAGGTGGCAAAGTGCTTAGTCCGACGGAGCACTAGAAGCAACCGGCTTTGCTAATCCGTCTGATAAGTTAGTCCGCATATCCGGATGCCGCACTCCTGATTTTAATGCTAAAAAGGCTCACTTTATAATAATGCTTGCCTATGCTTCTAAGGTTGACCTGACTTGAATCTGCGCCACGAAACCTCAGACCTCCCGGATGCTCATGGTCATACGCTCATAATTAGCAGGCGTGTCGCTGCTTCCAATCTGCCAAGTATGGCCCACTGATCGCATTCCGACAGAAGACACGCTCCAAGTACCTGTACTGGCTACACAGCTCGCGGGCATAAAGGGAAATCCGGTCGACACACAAGAAATCGCCGGGACTGAACACTGGACCTCAAAGCCAGCCAACTCGCATGTCAAGAACGCTGTCTCTAAGGGGCTCTTGCTATGGCAGGTCGCGACAGTCGCAGGCTTATCGAGTTCATCGTTCGTCACACCATAGGATCCACAAAGAAACCAGCCTAGGTCATTTACGAGTCTGCCTTGAGAGTCGATGGAGTATGGTCGGGCGGAGGGGCTGTCGTCGTCGGTAGCGGGGTCGAATACGACGACGGCGTTGTCGCGGCTGTAACTTTGGAGACTTATGCCTGCGACGGCGTTTGAGCCTGAGGCAAACATGGTGAATGTGGGAATTGAGGTTGTCTCGGCGGCTGTAGTGGTGAGGTCAGTGGTGAAGTCCGTAGTGGCTGAGGTTGCAGATGTTTCAATGGTGATGGACGAATCGAGTGCTTCGGTGGACGAAGCAGATGTTTCGGCAGAAGACACAGAAGTCTCTACTGAGGACTCAACTACCGCGGAGGAAGTGGCTGATATATCTTCAGTGGTCGATGCAATAGAAGTTACCAATGAAGTTTCGGTGGAAGCAACTGAAGTAGCAGCAGTGGTTGTTGTGGCTGAGACTAATTTTATTTCAGCACTCAATCAATCGACACTGTCATCAATAATACTCACGAGGCTTGCATGGGCTTGCAACAGCAGAGCCAATAGTCAACAGGCCGAACGCCAGTCGCATATGAATGACAGATCGCATAGTAGCGGTTAAAGAGTGACTAAAGTGAATACAAGCGAATGAATGGGGAACGCAACACTCCACGGGTCTATTACATCCTTTTATTATCGCACACTCGGCAATTGGAAAGCGGTCTACCAAAATATCATCAGGCTAACTGATGCCACAATCGATAGTGATGTTTTTAGTGCACAATTAGGCCCAAGTTGACAGTTCAGCTAGACGGATTTAGCATACAAAGGCCCTGGGTTTCACAGAAGAAAGCTAGCAATGCGAAGTTTCCTGCGTGCTTCTGGCTGGCGGATCATTCAATGTTTACCAGTCGATGATGCCTTCATTGACGTCTGCTATAAGTTATCAGACCAGATCCCTCAGGTGAGTGCTCAATGGGGCTGAAACATTAAACTTGTCGCCACCATGATAGCTCACTCATCGTCACCGGTATATAATACCCGGCTCTGGTCCAATATCAATCTGAGTAGCTCCAATTAACTCTTCTCCGAAATCTAACTCAGATTACTCATCGTCAATCACGATGCATATCCCAACCCTACTCTTTTCCATCATAGAATTATTCTCCATTGCTTCAGCGTTTCCCAACCCAATCTCAAACCCAAAAAAGCTATTTCCTCGCAAGTTGATACGAAAACTAAAAAGCAATGCCGATGAAGACAGTCTACGCTACCAACCAGCCCTCGACTTTGACAAAGACAGTTGCTACCACACTGCAGCTATCGACATATATGGAGAAGTAAACGAAGGCCTCCCCAGATTTGGAAGTGTAAAACGCGACTGCCGTGATAAACTTCGGCTCGACAACGCAAACGTCTACACAAGGAAACGCTGCAACAACGGCTGGTGCGCCTACATGTAAGTCACAGCCTTTCACCTCCGCGAGTCTATGTTGATCAGATCAAGGTATGAGTACTACTTCGAGACGGATAGAACGGGTATGCCATGGAGCGGCCACGTACACGATTGGGAAAACGCAGTAGTCTTTGTCAAAAACAACACCATCCAACGCATCGCAGTCTCAGCACACGGAAGATACCATTCCACGCGCAAACCCCTACTACAAGACGGCCATCCTCTGATCGTGTATCACAAGCATTTTTTACGAACTCATGCTCTTCGATTAGCGAAGAATAAGGACCTGAAAAAGGTTAAGAATCATTATGGGAAGTGGGTTATTGCTGATCTGGTCGGCTGGTATGGGTATCCTAGTAAGGAGTTTAAGGAGAGGTTGTTAAGTCATAAGTTTGGAAAGGCAAATCTTCACTTGAGGGATGGGCAGTTTGAGTGGAGTTTGGAGAAGGCAGCGGGGGATGGTGTTTCTGGGTTTAATTGTCTTAAGGATGGAGGGAAAGAGTACAAGGACAAAGATCAAGATCAAGATAAATAGATTGTTTGTTGAGATAATTATGTTATGTTATTAATTTGTGATGGCTTCTGGTTACCCTGCATCCAGGTTGACGAACGGAGTTGACTTTATCGCACGAAAAGATACCAATCCTGAAGGGTTGATAAGTCTGTAATCATGTGGTAATTGGAGAAATTCCGAGATATATTCATTGATCATGACTCCAAGCATTCTTTGCAATGACTGCGGAAATAATATGCCTCGTCTTTTGTTAACGTACTGTTCAAAGACGATGGTATATCAAGAGACATCAATGGAATAAGATACAACTGGTATATCTCACATCAAGATCGTTCCAAATATCTCTTGCATTTGCCACTTCCATCAATGTGATGATTCATGGCGCGACTCAATTAAACAGACCACTTCAAGTTTTGACTGATCACGATTTCATGTTCATCGGTTCTCGCCGAGTCTCCCCCGCATCCCCACCCCACTCATCATTCGTGGAAACATAACCTTGTCCAATCTTAACACTAACCTAATCCCCATCCGGTAATCCGATCATCCCATCACGTTAGGCTTATAAGTGACTTTGTGACTTCGCATTACTATCTCTGGAAACACGTACAGTGACAATAATGAGGGGAAGGCAGTCTTTTGCGTCACGTTCTGTATCAGCTGAGGATGTTATAAAAGTAACGTTCCTCCTCAACGTACAACCCCTCTCTTCTACCTATCACTACTCATGATATTGTTTGGTCCTTGATTATAAACTTCCGCCATGTCAATGAAAGCAGTACGTTTCCACGGACAACAAGATGTCCGACTAGAAGACATACCCCTCCCCTCCCTCGACTCAAACTCCGTACGCATCGCACCGAAATTCTGCGGTATCTGCGGTACAGACGTCCACGAATATCTCGGTGGCAACAATCTCATTCCCAAGCCTGGCACCCCGCACGGCATCACTGGGGAAACATCGCCCCTCACTCTCGGTCACGAGTTCAGTGGCGTTGTTGAAGAAGTCGGGAGCAAAGTTACTCGGCTTCAAAAAGGAGATCGGGTTTGCGTTCAGCCTATTATCTACGATAATGAATGCCGTTCATGCAAGCGGGGACTCGTTAATTGTTGTGATAAAAATGGTTTTATTGGGTTGAGTGGTTGGGGAGGTGGCCTTTGTGAGACTACGGTTGTTCCGCAGGATGCTGTTAAGAAGTTGCCTGATAATGTTTCTCTTGAGGTTGGAGCGCTTGTTGAGCCGCTTGCTGTTGGATGGCATGCTATCAAGATATCGCCGTATCAAGAAGGTGATTCTGCGTTTGTCGTTGGCGGTGGACCAATTGGGCTTGCTGTTGTGCAAGCATTGATTGGCAGAGGATGCAAGAACATCATCTTGAGCGAGGTCAGCTCCAAGCGCCGAGAGTTTGCAAAGAAGTTTGGCGCTCATCATGTGTTTGACCCCACCAAAGACGACATCGTGGCGGAAGTCAAGAAATTGACGGGCGGTTTGGGCGCAGACGTTGGCTTTGACGCAGCTGGATCTCAGCATGCCATTGATGCAGCTTTTGATTGCCTAAAGGCCAGAGCTGTACTCGTCAATATCGCAGTGTGGGAGAAGAGAGCTCAGTTGAACATGAACCAGATCGTGTTCCGTGAGCGATCATATGTTGGATGGTAAGTTTTTTCTCCGGCCATTGAAATGATCCTAACTTAGTTTAGCGCCACGTATGCTCTCGGTGACTTTGAGGAGGTCATTGAGGCACTTTCAAATGGAAAGATTACGCCTCAAGGGATGATTACAAAGGTTATTAAGATGGATAAGGTTGTTGAGGAGGGGTTCCAGACGCTTATCAACGACAAGGATAACCATGTTAAGATTTTAGTTGATGTCAGTGCTGGTGTATGAAGAGCGGAGATAGATGGTTGTTAAAGTATGTAGATTAGTTAGTGAGGAGCTGAGTCCGAATTATATTACATACTCTTGTCCTAGCCCCCCCAATTGGGCTTGTCCATCATTCCACCATACAGGTCTATCCCAAGGTCTCCAAGCATCCAATCCATGTACTCATTCGGACTCTCCATACCAGACATGTATACATTCGAGGCATGCTGATTAACTTCTGCAGCCGGCGTTGAAGTAGTAATTGTTGATACCGGTCCAGACCTTCCAGCAAGACAAAAGTCTGGATCCAGCTGTTGCATCTCCCGTACATAACGAGCTTTAGCCATAAGTCTCTGGATTGGCCTCCACAAATTGCCCCTCTTTTTACCACTCTCGTTCATGTTCCACCGATTGTGAACTGTATTGATGAACTTCCATGCTCGATCACATTCTGTTGAAGCTGGACGGGAGCAGATTTCGGACAGCACGAATATGACCGCGTGCCACTGGATGTGAGTTTTAGAGTGCCACGTCCACTTCGAGATACTGCTGTTTGTCAAGATAAAACCCGAGAGTTCAAGAACTTCCATTGAGGTCGAAAATAGGCGATCTCGAATAATGGCATAGGTATAGGCATCCTTTTGCTTGCTTGGAAAGTGTACAACGAGCCACGTACGCGCGATGATGAGTCGTGCGACTGTCGATATAAATAACATAAACGGCACCGATTCGTCACAGTAACGTAGGTAGCGCTCCTCCAATCGGCTCTTGAGTTCTTGAACAATTAGTTCACCATCTTGCCGCGGTGAATCAGTTGTCGAATTTGGAGATGGTGATGCATATCCAACTTGCCAGCCAGCTCTCATCACCTGGCAACGGATAAGGCAGAACGACATTTCGGTATGACCTTCATGCTCTATGGGAGGCTCAGCCATCTGGGGATTAATATCGTGGTCATTGATGTTCAATGGCAGTTTCGTGTCAAACATGTCCCCGCGAGCTATGGGTTCATACCCATGGAACTCGGAAGAGCGCATGTCTAGTAGACATATATGCCACCAGAGTCGTCGCCGAAGCTCGGTATCGAACGGCTTGAGGCCAAAGGTCGTTCCGTCGCGATGTAGGCCCATAGCTTGGGCGATGTGAAAGATGAGTGAAGTCAAAGACCATGTCGTTCTGGAATCATCCTCGTTCCGCAAGCCCGATAAGAACAGTACCGCTGCCTGAAGAAGGACGAGACTTTGCGTGTTCAGCAAGTTCGCGCGGGCCATAGCTTGCTCGACTGCAAAACGGAACTTGTCAAGTGAGGTAGACCGTGACTCTCCAAGGACACTCAAGCACTGATCCACATTCATGCTGATGACGGCAGAGTAGTATATGGCAAACAGTAGAGCCTCTGTGTTTCTATCCACTGTGTCGACTGACACGATGGAATCCCAAAGCCACTGCTCCGTGCTGGGCATATGGAAGATGTGTACCAGTGGGAGAACATTCTCGATGAAGAGATTCAACAGAGTGACTGACAGGTGCATAGGTGGGTGATATGGGAGAAGAGAGTGACAGAGGGAGCGATAGCCTAGGACAGATGCGCTTGTTCCAAAGGGCGAAGTAATCTCGGCAAGGGATATAGATGCACAGGTAGTGTTGTTGCACTCGTCTTCGGACAGAGGATCGTGCAGCATATCACGCAATTCTTCGATCTGATAGACAAATCAAGTTAGCAACTGTAGCATAAATAATTTGGTGTTGAGTACTGACTTCATTCCCAAGATTGGCCCATAAGATGTTACTGACGTAGTAACTCTTACTGTCATCTATCATTAGACGACCGAGTTGCTGCTCGATAGAAACATCTGGAGTGGCGTTATCTGTCCCCGACGGATGGTTTCCAATGACATCCGGAGACGAACCGATCTCTCCTTCATGTTCATCATTAACAGATGGAGGAGCATTGGCTGTGACATCGACTTGACTGGTAAGTTGCTTGATGATGTTTTCCAGTTTTTGAAGCCGATCGATAAGACCTGTATCCAGCGTTCGAGTAGGTCTTTTAGCAGCTCTACCACGACCAGAGGGATACGAGCATTCAATATTTGCTCGGAGGCAGTTGGAGCAGGGCTTTTGACGATCGCATTTGACTTTCCGCTGGCGGCAAAAGGCGCAGCTGCGTAGAGGAAGTGGAGCAGCGACTGGGGTGTCTGGAGCTTGTGCTGTTTCAGTCGATGTAAGCGTATCCGGAACCCTCGGAGGGGAGGTCGCTGGCACTGAAGATTCCATGAAATTGGCCTTGGATTGTTGAGAGAATGAGAATGCAAAGGCTGAGGTGATGAACCAACATGCCAGTACCGGTATCAGTGACTGACCCCCTTGATCTTGTCTTAGTGGCACACTAACGGAGATAGCACGGGCCAGGACGGAGACGGGTAAGCTTATGCGTCTCCGACTTACACTCACATGTCAAGTTTGGCCCAATTAGCAAGCAAAGGTACCTTTTGCAGCTTTCAGGCTGCAGCAGAAACATCGCGGTCCGAAATTCTCGGGCTCGATGTGAAAACACCGATTATTGGATTGACTAAGGATCTGTTGGTTAGCCTTTCCTCAGTCGCTTGGCCTTAGCTGTCGAGTCGGCGATCCGGTCGCCGCATAACGCATTTGGAGACAACAGATTGCCGGTTCAATCCGTAACCGAAAAGAAAGGGGAGATCAAATAAAAGGGTGGAGGAGAACAACTGTTTCCGAATACTTTCTGAGTCACAGCGCATTTACTGCAAGATCAATTATAATCATGAGCGATCAAGTCACCATAACACCCGAAATGGCCTCCGACCGAGAAGACCAGAAACCTGAGATTCATGATCAATACCCAGACCATCTGGTAGCCTTCGACGGCCCAGAAGATCCCTACAACCCGATGAATTGGCCCTTTCGCAAGAAGTTCATCACCACCATCTCCTACGGTCTGACAACTTGCTGGATCACGTTAGCTTCTGCCATTTTTGCTGCCGCCATTGAACCGGTTTCTACCGAGTTCAACGTCAACACTGAGACCTCCGCTGCAGCAACGAGTTTGCTTGTTTTCGGATTTGGTCTTGGTCCTTTGGTTTGGGGACCGCTGAGCGAGCTATATGGTCGGAAGTGGCTGATCCTTATCGTGAGTTTGCACTCCATTGTTCAGATGCAATGACTAACCAGAACAGCCGTACTTCATCGCCGCCATTTTCTCATTTGGTACAGCCACGGCAAAAGATATCCAAACCGTCCTCATCACACGTTTCTTTTCAGGACTCTTCGGTAGTGCGCCTGTTACCATCACCGGAGGTGTCATGGCAGATATATGGGCTCCTCACCAACTCGGCAATGCCATCGTCGCTTGCGGAGTTACTATTGTTGGTGGTCCAACATTGGGCCCTGTAATCGGCGGAGCACTGTGTTCGAGCAATCTTGGTTGGCGGTGGACTGAGTACCTGACTGGAATTGTGATGATGGCTCAGCTTGCAGTTGATCTTTTGATAATTGATGAGAGTTATGCACCCATTTTGTTGTCGAGGAAGGCTCATAAGCTAAGACTTCACACGCAAGATTGGGCGCTGCATGCTAAAGTAGGTCAGGAAATGTGATGGATCTTTCAGAGCTAACTATGTAACAGCACGAAGAATGGGATGTTTCATTCAAAGAATTATATCAGAAGTACTTCATCCGTCCTTTCCAGATGATGGTAACACCCATCTGCTTTCTTATGTCACTATACGCTTCATTTGTTTATGGTAAGCTCATTGTCGATGTGTTTGATAGTGCCTAATCACATGCAGGCATTTTGTACGCAAACCTCGAAAGCTTCTCGATCGAGTATCAGGAAGTGCGACAATGGGGACCAGTGGTTGGTACACTGCCATTTATCGCACTGTTGATCGGCATCCTTTGCGCAGCAGCGGTTAATATCTACAACAACAAATACTACCGCAGGAAGCTTATGGAGAATGGATACAGGGCTGTTCCAGAAGCGAGACCACCTCCGATGATGTTTGGAGGCATCGTTTTTACAGCTGGACAGTTCCTCTTTGCATGTAAGTGACATCGGCTGCTGTGAGACTCCAGGACTAACAATGCTAGGGACCTCATCTCCAAACATCAACTATTGGCCACCCATCATCGGCATTGCGTTGACTGGCCTTGGCTTCACAACGATCTTCCAAGCTGCACTAGGCTACCTCATCGATACGTTCACTCGTTACAGCGCAAGTGCAGTTGCAGCCAATACCTTTATGCGGTCCATGTTCTCTGGCGCATTTCCTTTGTTCATCATCCCCATGTATCACAAACTAGCGGTGGACTGGGGAACAACCGTTTTTGGATGTATTGCTGCGGCGTTGGTCCCTGTTCCCTATCTGTTCTTTGTTTGGGGAAAAAGGATCCGAGGTAAGGGCAAGTGGAGTAAGGATAGTGTTTAGCTAGAGCACGGGTTTGTCCTGTCTCTCTTATTCAAATCTTTTATGGGAATCGATACAAGTCATTCGCAGTGTATATCATAGCCGTGGAAGCTTGACGTCCATTGGCGTATCATCTGGAAAATTAGAATGTCTAATCGGGAGAAATTTGATACATGTATGGAAGTATTCAACATTCCTCACTACACTTCTTTAGAAACCTTTAATAATACCTTTGTTGAACGTCTCTTTGAACCTCCAAGTCTAGCTCAATATTCACATATAGTTGTTGTTCATTCAAGCTTTGTTTATCAATCTGTTCGTGCTGTTCACAGTCGTCCCGGTGAACGTCCTGATGTTATGTTGAACATGGCATAAACTCTAGACATCCTCAGCAGAGCGTCATGAGCAATGTAAATTTGAATTTGCATAAGAATCTAGCCTTTTCCATAATCAGTAGCTAGACCAATGCACCACCACGCAGCTCCATTACTAACAGTTCTAACACTAGCATCATCAGTTTCAACATTAACATCTCTATCTCCATACCATGACCCGCTACAAGGCATAAATTCGAGATCGACTCCAAGCTCTAGACTATGAAGTTCATGCTCTCAAGTTGAACAGCGGACATTTAGCCCGCAAGTTTGACTTAACCGACGACTATGAACCTGATGCGAAGTCTTTCTTATCGGTCTCAGAGTCGTTAGAGGAGGGGGAAATTCTAGAGTTTCCTTATATCGAGCATTATCCTTTGTCCCGCAAACAGGCAGAGATACAACGACGAACCAAAGCTTTAGAGAATGGAATTCGTATCATGAAGTGGAATCTTGGGCTCCCGGACAACAGGTCTATCTCTGCCGACGATCCTGACCCAGTTTCTTCAGTGTTGATTGATACAGTTGAGCGCCCTGTCTCAAGTCGCGCGCCTGACCTCTATGTGAAGGTCAGTCCTGCTCCGACTGCAGATACTTACTGTTTGGCCCCTGAGTTTGAAGCATTGCTAGATGAGCTTCAAAATTCTGGGAAGATCATAAAGCGTACGAAGTTTTATTATATCAGCACGGCTGCAGACCCGAAGCAGCAAAGAGATAACGAAATCATCTCGGCGCGTCATTTCAAATAGTACGAGGATCCCGATTTATCTGGCATTATCCGAGAACTCGACCCCAAATTGCATGCCTGCAGAATCAGGGCCAATCCGCACCCCTATCTTTCAATCAAGCATTCCATTCTCACCGATCTTATTCTTGATGCTAACTGTAACATAAGGAACAACGTCTGCAGTTTCTTTCTTCGCCGCGAATGCAAGGAAAGATACCGATACAACTTCAACGAGCTCGAAGCTGACAACTTCCACGACTGGCACTGGCTGCCTCTCCTTAGGCAAGGGGACACTCTGGCCGGTGACACAGAGGCCCTTTGCATACGTGACCAAAAGGTGTGCGGTATGATTCACAACGTTAAAGATCCCATCTTTGAAGATCGCGCTGCACTGTGTCCCTCTATCGTTTTCGAGCTTCTGAAGCCTGGCTTTTGTGAGCTTGAGGGAGCTGGTTTCCGCGTCTTGGCATGGCGATTATGCAACAAAGTGCCTCCTTTCCTTTCAACTTTTAACTGTAAGGATGCACTGCTCTATATGTTCTGTTCCTCGACTTGGCGTGAAAATTAGGTAAGTATTAGTTTTGAATTTTACTTTATTTCCTTTATATGCCTTTTTTTTACCCTAAACTTTACATTCTCCTCAAGTAAATAGATATTTATTAGGAAACTGTTATAAATAGTTTTATAGTATCTAGTAACCTTGCACTATAATTCCCTGTAAGACTTAGGTTTATTATTGTGCTCATCATGAGGTCTGATAAGAAGAAACATTTATATACAGTATAGGCATAGGTTATTAACAATATTCACCATACAAAAAGCAAAAAAAGGCTTCTTAATATTATTAGCTCATATCAGCCCACTCAATCTGCGTCGCATGAAGTAACCCAAGCAAAGGTCGACTTAACCAGGGCTTGTGTCTCTTCTATTAGCACTCACAGGTTTATCGCTAGCCAATGGTCCATCAAGACTCCCAAAGGGTGAGATACTCCACCATCGTTGACTCGTTCCCATTAGTTGAACTTTCTCACTAGATTAACACCACCCGACTTCTCGGCTGCTACCCTCGCCTTGCTTTCGGAAACGATGCTCGAGTACATGGTCAACTCCAACGGGCACTTCTCGGACTACTATGAATAACCTAAGGGTCAAGACCTGTCTCAAACATGCTGATTGTCTGGTCGGCATGGCCAACAAACCAGCGGCTGTTTCAGGGTCTAGCAGAGATAGGATTACTATCACTTACAGCTATGACGTTGCACGTTTAGTGGATGCCCTGGTAAACGCTGAAGAGAGATGGCCAACCAGAAGATCACGATGAACAGAATCATTTCCAATGCGCTACGGAAGCTGGATATGGCCCACTTAGCTACTTGGAGCAGTTAATTACATGTAGACGAGAAGCTTATATGGCGAGAAGAGGGCAGACATTACTCTTCTGCGGATGTCCCGATTGCTGTGAGCCCAAACGCCCCTAGTCCGAAAGTCTTCAAAGGTCAGGTCACGGATCGTCTAAGCTTTCACTAACATGTACAAAGGGCTGGTATTGAAAATAACAGCGAAGTCAAAACACCGTTCCGTTGTTGGTGCCGCCTCAAAACACCTTGCAGGATAATAAACTCTCCTGTATGAAATAATCATGTAACACCTCGCCTTCCTCCTTTGTCCTTCAGAAACTGGGCGACTTGCTCGCTACCTCCCTCCACTGCGTCATCAAGCGGAGTTCTTCCTTCGTTATCCTGACAATTGATATCCGCTCCTTTCTCAATCAGTATGGCGGCTTTCTCGTGAGACTCAGTTCTCAAAACTGCAAGATGCAATGGCGTCTTGCCCAAGTGATCGCGGGCGTTGAAGTCAGCCCCATAGCTGGCAAGTAGCTGAAGTATATCGCCGGTAAAAGGGGTGACTGTTGCCTGGCATTCAAAGTTGTGGAGGCACGTTTGGCCTCTTTTACAACGAGCATCAACCCTTGCTCCATTCCCCAGAAGGACTCGAATAACCTCACATGGTGTCCTGCAACTTGCCATTGCTTTATGGAGGCAGGTCTTGTCACCTTCATTTCGAGCATTTACGTCAGCCCCGCTTCTAATAAGAAACTCGATCTCATCGACGGAGGGACATCTCACAGCCTGAAAGAGAGGTGTTTCGCCTAGAATATCTCTGCCATTGATATCTGCTCCATGGGCAAGTAGTATTTCCATTGTTGTCTTAGACCCTTTTTTTCCTGCGGCAAGGTGAAGTGCTGCTGCCTTGTGATCGTCTCTTTTTGTTTCGACACTTACTCCTCTCCCCAGCAAGAGTTTCACCACTGCCTCATGACAGTTGTGAGCAGCTAGGCATAGTATGTGCTCACCTCTTGCATAGGTGGTAGGATCAGCCCCGGCGTTGAGCAGAAACTCAACTGTTTCCGTGTGGCCGTTACTTGACGCTAGCGTGATGGGGCTTTCGTTCTTGTATCTTGCATGAATATCTGCTCCGTGGTCTACCAACCACCTTGCTATCACAGTGTACCCATTCTTCGATGCAAGCATCAGTGGGCTTCGTCCTCCTCCATTCGCATCTGTTCGCTGAGCCCCTCTTGCAGCGAGAAGCTTTGCGATCTCCAAATGCCCATGTTCACAAGCCCAAGAAAAGGAGCTGCGAGCCGATCCTCTAGCGTCTACATTGGGTAGCAAACTTTTCGTAATTGCGATCCCATCGTGATCTTGTGAAGCAAATCCCAACAGGGCAGCCACGCTGTCCTTGTACCCTTTAGCTATGGCCGCTATGAGCGGGTACACATATCTATCTTTCTCTGACGGGATGTCGATGTAGGCATCGCTCTTTAGTCTGGTTCGAATGAGTGACGAATGCCCTCTATCCGCAAGTATATATAGTAACCCAGCGGCTGGACTATATTTTCGGACCTGAAACTTCTCGGAAGCGTTGACGACCTGTTTCCAGATAGAAATTCGAAAGCTCTCCAGGAATGATCGCTGATCAGCAGTATTTGCTGCAAAGTCAGAGTGATGTAGAACGAATTGGCTAGCATATTCGAGGAAGGGGTATATCTCAGTCTCCAGCGGAAGCTTATCGGTGACAAGATAAGCCTCTTCGATCTGTTTCTTCGTGGTGACAAGTTCGAAGTAGGAATAGCAGCATAGCTTCAGCCTGTCATGGCCGACGCTCTCCCAGTCGGGCCCAAGTTCTGGCCATAGCTCGTGAAGTCCCTTATCCTTGATAAGAAAGTCACGAACAGACTCGTGTATGAACTGAACTCTTGGTTGCTTGACTTTTGTGATCTCGGCCAAACCCTTAGATGAACTGATGACACAGCGGGCAAAGCAATCCTCGGAGTCTTCAGTATTGACTTCCGGGACCTCAATATCTGCCAGTCCTTGGATCGACAACCCCGACCAGATAGCGTGATAGTACTCCTCTGGCTTTAGTGGTCGATTACTGAGAAGGAGCCATAGGAGTGACAACTGAAGTTCTTCCATGTTTGCGGTGTCTCTCTTCAGTAGGTCTTTGAAAAGGTCACTCAAACCACTTGGAACCTGTTCAAGTCTTCTCTTCATAGCCAAGCGTCCACGGCAATTCTCTTTATTCAAGATGTCGACCACAAGAACAACCCAGAGGAATACTCCCGCTGCTTTTTCAAGCATTTTCTCCTGGAGCTCTGCGAGGAGTGGCCTGTCTTTGATTCGAAGATGAGTCTTGATATAACTCTCAAGGTCTCCGGCATGCCCTGTTTGCTCCTCAAGGATAATACGAATGCCGAATTTTATATCGATGTAGGGATAATGACGACTGGAGAAACAAATATGAAGATTCACATTTTCCTCTGTGCATTGCTCGGCCAAATCTTCGAAGTATTCGACTAGATCCATAACTTGTTGCTCGTCGCACTCATCAAGAGCATCGATGAAGCATTTAAACGATCTTTGGCCAAGCTTGGCAACTGCGGCGCGGAAGAGGTCTTTCAGGACGTTCAAAGGGGGGCAACCACTTTGGTTTCGAGGCAAAAGATCTGGATCATCCAAGATGCATTCGAGGTCTGGGAATCCATGGAGCAGTTGCAAAAGTAATGATCGGTACATTCCCGAGACAGTCTTTTCCAACAACTCTCCCCGGGCGTTAAAAAAGAATGAAGCAGTGAGGTTCTGATGCTTGCGGTCTTTCTTTTTCGACTCTAGGTAGATGAACTTCATAATAGTGGACTTTCCAGCTCCAGGCTTTCCTCTGATCCAGAGGAAGCCATGATGCTGTAATATATGTCGTGTGTCGGTCCATGAAAGGTAATCGGGATGTTTGAGAAACCAACGGCAGGTCTTTGAATGTGCGGCTTTGATGATCAACTTTCGAGCATCGATTTGTTCGAAGTTCAGCGATTTCAGTATCTCTTCGTGGCGCTCTGATACCACAGAGTGGTCATCTGAGAGTTATTGGCAACGTAGATTAAGTAGATGGAAACCCGAAGGCACTTACTCTGGGGGTGAGTGTAGCCAACGTACGATGATTGAGAGTCTCCCCTCCAGACCTCCAAGAATTCATACGCATAGGCTGCAGCAGCCGCTGCAGCATATCGCTGCCACTCTTTAGCTTTGTGGGAGTCCGAATAGTCACAGATACCACGAATAGGCAGACAAGGCATGATATCCATTAGCCCTGCGGCCTCCATCTCAAAGCAAAGTACGTCCAGCTCTCGTGCGATCTGATCACGGATAGCCGACTCTGTCATAAGATTATTCGCCGAGCCAATACCGCCATAGTGGATAACAGGGTCAGTGGATAATCGCATCTTTCTTGTCTCTAACTTAGACGAGTCACACTCGTCACAAGATGAGACAGAAGCGTCATGATGATATGATGCAAGAAAGAGGCGATCTGGTTCGTTGGGAAGAGAATAAGCGGGATAATTGCTCATTTTATCCCTCAATATTGAGGGAACTCAGCTGCCTTTCAACTCGTGTTGAGATCGTAAATTGGAAATGACTGTACGGATAGAAGAGTCGGGTATTTTTGGGACTGCTGTCCGCTGGAAGCCCTCTTTACGTGTTTTCCCCATGTCATACTGCATGACTCGTACTCCAACAACAATGTCCCCAAGTCGTATATCAGCCTTGAGTGGCACTCCACCGCCAATGCCTACCATCAAGCCGATCTGAATGCTAGGGAATGTTCTTTTCAGATTACTCAGAACACTAGCGGCATTATTCGTTCCGTATTGATCTGTCGGCAAGCAAGCTATCACCACGTTGTGATTTTGGATGGTGCCCAGCACGTAAGAATTCATGTCGTTAGCTTGTCGTGGACAGTCAACGTGTTCCTCATCGAGCATCGCACGTGCTGCCGGCCATTTCGATAGGTAGTGCGCAAATCCAAGCGACTGTATACCGGTCATGTATGGAGCCATCCTCGATCTGCGGGAAACCGATTTTGCGTCGTTTTGCGTGGTAGGGCAGCGCCCCATCATCATGAGACAGTCGCCGCCGCTCCATCTGGAAGCGGTTCACTCAGGCTAGAGTTGGTTCTGTACTTTCTCGTGGTTTATAATTGATTTCGCCGGGTGTCTCGGGTGTCTTTTGAGGGAGACCTGATTGTGTTTCACCTAGGCAAGATGATGTTGAGGGGAAAATTCAAAATCAGGCTGTGCAAAACCAACATGCATGAGCTCTATGCCTCCAAGTCAGCCTCACCAAGGACTTGACATAATCCCTGCTCATGTCACGTGTTCTCTTCCAGCCCGAAATACCTAGCAAGAATTGCAATTGGCTTAAAGGCAACACTTATCATTATATCAGTTGGAAGTTATAAACTTGGTTTCTGTTTTTTATAGCTGCTGAGGATACTGCTGAAAGCTGGTTTATTTAATGTAGAGAAAGTGTTGAATTAGATTTACCTCAATATCTGAACCCAACTTTCAAAATATGAGATAACTTTAGTTAGTATTAAACATGCTGTTACAAGTCATGGGATGTTGGGCGAATGGACCTTGGAATGCGTGGAAATGAAGAGCCCTGACAAGCATCCCACTACTAAATGCGTATTTCTGTCCTCAGACCATGATTCCTCTCACACGGCCTAGATTTTAATTATATGTCTTACTTCAATCACCACCAGTATACATTTCCATGCCAGCGAGCCTAGTATCTGAGTCTCGATTTCGCAGAACTGCTTCAGCTCTGCCATTTGACAGTTACACCAAGTCTCAGCCCTCATTCCTCACTGAACTTTATCCTTGATATTTATAAAGAGCAATACCAAGCAGACCGGACAGCGTAATTTGTAAACAAAGATTTTTGTTCATTTCTACTGGCGGATTCATAATTCTTGGAGTCTTTATTGATGAATTAGGACTACTTCTCTTATCAACATGCGGCCGTCCTTTCTTTTCGTTACAGTCATACTTGCTGCTGTGCCGGGCCTCTGTGCACCGACTCACGACTGTGGCTGCTGCAAGAGTCCTCTCGTTCGTAAAGAATGGTAAGTCGCAGTGTCGCCGAACAAGGCACACATGAATTCCGTATCTTTTGGTCCCTTCTGATTGCTGACAAGGTGGGTTTTGGTTATAGGAGAACTCTAAGCACCAAAGAGAAGCATGAGTATATCGATGCGGTCAAGTGCCTTGCGACAAAACCCTCACAGACTGGAAACATATATGCTGGTGCCAAGTCCCGCTTTGACGACTTTCAAGTCAGTCACATCGTGAATACCGACTTTATTCACTATGTCGTGAGTCTCTATACCTCTGTATCGCGTTAAGCTTTCCAGCTAATTGGACCTGTAGGGATTCTTTCAGGCGTCAGTACTGCCATCATCACACCAGTGTATCAGTAGCTAATGAAGAAAACAGCTGGCATCGAATGTTCATTGCCCAATATGAGAAAGATCTTCGAAATCTTTGTTGCTACAGTGGAGCTCAGCCTTACTGGGGTATGTATTACTAAGTTCTGTGTGGTGATTACAATCTCTCAGCCACAGGTATGCCTCCCAGAAATACTTGCCAATGCTGACCACCTGGGACCAGACTGGACACTGGACTCAAAGTCTGTAGAGGATTTCGAAAAGTCTCTAATTTTCGATGCAGAGACCGGCTTCGGAGGTAACGGCGTATTCATCAACACCACTAGCTGGACAAATGTGACTAGACAAGTCTCTGGCAGGACAGGTGGAGGCATGTCATTACACTGCTCCAGGACCAAGAAGCGCTAACATGAAACAGGCTGCGTTACAGACGGCCCTTTTGCCGAGGGGGAATTCAAAGTTCATGCGGGACCAGGTATGTCAGCATGAGAGCCTCGAAGGCAGCCGACTAACTGTATAAGATAACTCCACGGCTTACAACCCACGTTGTCTGGCCCGCGACATCGCTCCAGAGTATGGCATCTCGAAGCTCAACCAAACTGTAGTCGACTGGACTCTTGAAGCAAAGGACTTTTTCGAATTCGACCAACGTGTTCAAGGCGGCGTCAGTGCCGAATCCCAAGGATATCATGGTGGCGGCCATCTTGCGATTGGCGGGAGTCTTGGTGAGATGGGTGACATGTACTCTTCACCTGGCGATCCTATCTTCTGGCTACATCACACTAATGTTGATCGACTTTGGGATAAATGGCAGCGACTGGACTGGCCTGCTCGGAAGAGCGATATCGGCGGCCCTGATACTCAGTACGCTTATCCTTACAACTTCTTTGGGGACAAGGAGTATAAGAACATTACACTTGCTTACGTGATGGATTTTCGGAACTTGCTTCCTGGAAGGCGATATGTCACTGTTGAGGAGGCTATGGATACGAAGGGTGATCGATTGTGTTATACGTATAAGTAGTAGCGCGGAGTGTCTTTGGGAGGTTGTGAAATTCGTAGTAATTATATTCAAAAACATTAACTATTACAGAATAAAATTTAAGTACTGGTGGAATGAACTCGTGCAGACATGTCAAGCTTGTCTCATAGAGTCCCGCAGCATTATATCATGAAATAATAATACCCGTCGTCTTAGTTCTTCACTCCACAAGCAACAGGGAAAGCCTGGCCCGAGAAGTCATGAGTCTTATCGCCACTAGGAGTCTTGACAGTGAACTCAAACATGGAAACAGCATTCTTGTTACCCATGACATTGCGAACGGGGTAGTGACGTCCAGCAATGAGATCAACATGACCGCACTGAGTAGGGTTGTTGAAGTGATATCCAGTAGCAGTGAGGACAAGAGCAGGAGCGTTAGGATCAGTCTCGCCAGTTCCGCACTCAAAAGCATTACCCTGACCAAAGTAAAGAGTGTTGGCGTTATCAGCAGTAACGCAGAGCTCGTAGGTTCCAGTCTCAGGAGCCTTGTAGTAACCGGTGTAAACGAGGGTGAAGTTGTTGGCATCAACCTTGATACCACCGGCCAGAGTACGATGGTAGCCGACGTACCAAGCCTTTCCGGCGTAAGCGGAATCAGGAAAGATCTGAGGGTATCCAGCAAGATCCTGCATGTAATCTTGGGCGAAGTATGTCTCGCTTGTGACGGAGGAGTCGAGGGGGGTGAGATCATCGGTGATGTAGTAGGAGGCAGGGACGGACATCTCGTCGTTTCCGTAGCCGCGCTCGAAGACGTTCTTGTAGTAGTCGACGTTGAAACCGGCGGCTTGGCATCCGGGCTCGATGGCGCAAGGAGTAGGAACGGGGACATCAGTGGTGGCGGATGTAGCGCTGGTTTCAATAGCGGCGGTAGTGGTAGGGGCCTCGGTGGAAGTGGTCTCAATGGTGCTAGTCTCGGCAGCTGTAGTGGTGGGCTGAGGAATAATCTCAGTGCTTGAGAATTGTTAGTCGAGCTTTTTTGAAGGAATCAGACTCATGTCATACCTGCTGGCACTCTTGATGACAACAGTGCTGGAGACGATGGAAGATGGAGGTTGAGGCTTGCAGGGGCCTGCCTGGGCGAGGCCGAGAACGCCACTGAGGGCAATAAGGGTCTGAGTAGCTCGCATTTTGAATATTGACTGAAAGAATGACAGTTGAATGAGCGTTGACGCGAGGTAACGAGTGACGTTCACTAAATGTGAGTAAAGAACGAATGGTGCAAAAGAGTGCGATAAAACGAGAGAATGAGCGATAAAGACCTATGATCAAACAAACAACAACGCCGGAACCTTGCTCCATTTATACGATCTCAATTCATCCTCTCTGTTCCACGCTTTGACTCCTATCATCCCATATAGCCTCTCTTATTCCGTTTCATTTCAAAAACCCCTGCAATGGGGACCCAAAGTCAGGTCAGATCCACCGATATCCCGCTGTTGTTCTAGCGCAGCCACCGTTTTCTCCGCCGCCACCACTAACGAATCTCCTCATTTGACCGTGACTCCTCGTATTATTTTTAAATTGAGTGGAACTTTTCTCCCACCGTTTCCACGTGGAAGGACTGAAACACCGGACTGATGGCGGCGGGAGGTGACATTTTGAACTCCACTGGGTTAGGTGTTTGCTCGATAAGCGGAACTGGCTCAGGAGGTCCTCGGGTTTAGCGAGCCGGATAGCGAGTTGGGAGCTGAATGTTGCTGGGGGTATTACTGGATTGGTTTTATAGGGTAGGGAAGTTCCCAAAATGGACGCGTTGTTCCGTCGCGTGCGATTGACTTACCTATTGCGTAGTATGAACTATACCCTGCATAATTATAGCTCAGTTGATAATTGCTTATAAGAACAACGTGGGCTTAACAAAACACAGAGGATCTCCACAGACATTTCTTAAGCGATCCGATAACGATGTCTTGCTGTCGATGCCCCCGCAACACTCAGGTCATTCATTTTCCGGGCCGACAACGGTTGAATAGCAAAAACCCTCCTCGCTTAGGATGAAAGCTGGACCTTTAGGCTGCGGTGGGAGATAATTGCCAAGATCTCTCTTCTTAGCACTTTGCCCACATCCCGTTCTCTTTCCAGTGGCAACAAAAGGTCCCCTGTTTCTGATGAAGCGTGCCCACCCATGACGATTGAATGGATTGATCCACGACCAGGATGGATGGGCGAAAAAGAACGGATGGTCAGGGACCGAAGGGCTATTCGCTTCCAGGGGGAGTGTCTGTAGACTGATTTATTTAAGTGATTCCTGCCTCAACTCACGAAATATTATTATGTTTAGAAATATGCTGCAGCTATTATAATAAGTCGCAACTCGGCAGTTGTTCGCCTTCGATTCCTTTGGCGGATAAAGGGTTCAGTTGACCAAATTGACGCCTTTGATTCAGGGTAGCTCGCGACATCTGCGCACAGAACCAGGCCCATACTTTAAGCAAGCAGAGTCGAGCAATGGCGATAAAATCATAGCCAGAGACCCATTTATATTGTGGATTGTTGCTACTGATAAGATCGATAAGCACTATGCAAACGCGCCTTGCAAAAAAGGCGGCATGCGGAACAGCTGGGGTCTCGGCATGAAAGGTTCTTGATTGAGAGCAAAAGCATACAACGATGGGGGTGTGATATAGTATTTTATCTCATTATTATAAACGCTAAGAAAACACTTTTGTGCCATTGCTTGGCTTGTACATGGACCTCAGGTCCTTTTTAATACCGCGATGCCTTACTGAGGGCGAAGCGCAGTTCTTTCAGAGTCACTCCATCGTCCTTGGATATACTGCCTCACAGTCTTGCCCCAGAACGCCGCCGGGACCGCCATAGCACCCATAACAAGCATCAGGACTAAGATGAGAATAGTTGGCTGCAGAATATGGTCATCTTCAACCCAAGGCGTTATGGCCGTACCGATCCCGAAACCAAACATGTTTCCTGTGAAAAGCTGAACAGCGAGTGCTGCTGCCGCCCATCGTGGGAAAGCCTCGGTAATCCAAAGGGTGAAGGCGACGTTGCCGGTGAGGTAACTTATGATGCTGATTGCTGAGGTGATGTAGATCCAGGCTGAAGGCCACTTATTAACAAGGGCGAGACCATTGAGAAGGACGCTTGTCAGGCCGGTAATGACAGGGATAGCAAATAATGCCAGATAGACTTCGGCGTGACGAATGCCACCTTTACGAAAGGTGTAGTATCGCGTAAACCAGGAAGCGAATGGTCCCGTTAGAGGGAACGCCAGAAGTGAGCCAGTAATGCCGGCGACTCCAAGCAAGCCATTGATATGCCTTGTCGCTTTGACTCCGTACATTTCGATGAGTGCGGATGGTTGAGTAAGGTTTAGGAAGATAGCACCACTGAGGATGATACCCGCGAGTAGAGAGACCCAAAAGGTTAGAGGGTTGAGAATACATAGGAACATTTGCCCATATGTCGCAAGCATCGACTCCCACTTTGTACCAGGTGCTCGCGAAACCTTGAAGTGAGACCAGATTGACCAAGAAGATGGTACATCAGGTAGAGGCTTGTCATTCCTGATCAGCTCAATTTCATCCCAACCACCATAGATCTGAACCTTTTCAGAGCTGCTCTGGACAAGGACTCGGCCGTCGAGTGCGACGGGAGGTCGGAGGAAGTATGTCTCAGGGACACAGAAGAGAACCAAGAGAAAGGCGAGTATGCAAGGCGCAAGCCAAACCTTGTATACGCCTCGCCAACTTGCTGTGAGGTCGGTTGACAATGGAAGTATCAAGAGAGCGAGTTTGATGAGGGCTGAGCCTGTGCACCAGAATAATGAGAGTGCGCTAGGGCGTTCGTGAATGAATGTCGCGTCGATGAGAATGAGGATGAACTACGATGGTTAGCACGGGCTGTTACAGGGTGGATGTTGACTTACCATCCCGATCGCTGAACCGGCTGCGAGGGCTTGGAAGCTGAGGGCGGCAAGTAGCTGCAAGAATGATCCAGCATAGCCAGCCCAGAGGGTCGATAGAGTCGTAACCACAGCGGCACTAACAACGATAGGTCGTCGTCCAACTGCTGTTGATAGCGGAATACCGATCAAGTATCCCACGCCAGTAAAAAGAGTCATCGCCGAGGATAATGACTGCACTCCAAAAGGACCCATTGGCTGCACTCCACTTAGCATCATCTCAATAACCATGATCGATTATTTATTTTACCTTGTTTTTGAACTCCTCCCCAATTGCCTGAAGCAACAGCCCCGGCAGATTGAGCTCAAACGACGCAGCCATCGAAAAGCACTGCAGCGCCAAAAGCGCCAAAAGCCTCTTGGACCAAGACCACGTAAGCGGATCCCGATAAGATTTACTCGGGATCGGCAGCTTCAGCACGCGCCCATTGGAAGAGACGAAGAAAACACTGCCAGCAGTGGGAACAGACTCGCGCTTCGCCGTAACGATAGAACTCGCCCGAGACTCCATGACGAAAACCAAGACGCAAGTCGATCCGAAAAACAATATATGCCAAAGCAAGTCAGCAGGAGAATGAGATCATGATCCTAGATGCAGATTGGGGGAAAACTGGATCTTTATTAACGTGCTCAAACCCTGGAAAACTCTGTGATAAACAAACTTTCGGGTCGACGGAGGATTTGTTTTATCTAGGCTTAAAATGATTAGGTTCTACTGTAGCTTAAGCTCATCGCAATAACTCTGCGGGCGTGTTTGAGCGTTAGGCGCTAAGGCGCGGAGGGGTATTTATTGGTGGTGATTTTCTTTTAAGTTTGGTGGAAACAAGGGGGGTTCCTGATTCCAAGCCAGGGGACGAATGGGAAAGGTTCCTGGGTCAATTGCCGAAGAGTCTGAGTCGACCCATTGTGTTAAACCAGAAGT
>NJCR01001225.1:0-36881 GCA_002234235.1 Fusarium hostae
GTACTCAATGTTCTAACTGCATTAGTCGAAGATCCAGCCACCCCGATCTATTTATAGCCGCACCGGTCAAGACCATTAAGACCGGTCCGACCATGGTCTTGAGAAATCCTCAGACCAGACCAAGTCTTGGCGGTCTAGACCAGACCAAGACCAAGTCAGACCAGACCATTCCGATCACTGCCAAGTTGTCAAGATGGTGAAGGAGTGCGAAAGTGGCGAAAGGCTGGTCCATCATGGGCAAAGACCGTGCAACGGCCACAGCTCCCTGACGAGACACTGATGAGCCAGCTGCGTAGCTACCAAAACAAAGCATCGGGGTAAGCATTCCTCAGCAGCTTCATGACCGTCCCGACACCCCAGGATCAGGCAGGTGATAAGGAATCGAGCAAGTCCAAAGATGCGAAGAAGGATAAGAAGAGAAAGTTTGAGGCTCACGATGTCTTGAACTTTAATAACCGGCTGAATTATGATTGGGCGGCCGCTTCTCAAGAGATTCAGCGCCAGATGGACCTGGAGAAGAAGGCAGCTGGACCGCCTAGACCTTCAAAGAGGCAGAGGAGCGTTGCCAGTCGACCACGTGCCTAAGCAATGTCTTTGTATATTATTTAGAGTTAGATTTTACTGTTGGGGAGTTAGTCATCGTTTACTTGGAACTGTCTAACAGACATTTGTTTGTCCATGCAATCGAATTACAGTGCAATTGCAGTACAACTGCCGAGCTGTCAACTGGGAGTTGATTCGGGCTACATAGTTCTATTATTCGAACCGCCTTGGCTATTATCGAGCAATGTTTAGTGGCCTGCCAGTAGTCATCAAGGCACCAAATGTGCTCTTTCTTAATATCTAGGCAACTCAAACTCTTAGTCAGTGGTTTGCCATTTTGTCCAAGCTTTCTGGATTGAAATATACCGTGACTTTACTTCCCACCATCCTCTTACATTCACGTATCAAACCCCCAACCGATCTGGTCACTCGATGCCCCAGCAATCCGCATCAAACTCCTCGCACCACTGACAGCATTGAATCGCCCGACCTGAAAGGCAGCAGCGGCGACCCTCATCGCGGCTCCCGTGTCAACGCGCTCGTTGCCCCCGTTCGCTTCCCCCCTCTCTAGAACCTGATTCAAAAATGCATCACCTGCCAAACCCTCATATCGATCCAGACAAAGCTGCTTGATGGCGGGTCCATACAAGTCCACCCATTGCTGCTCGCTAACGGTAGTATAACTCTTCTGACCGTTTGCATCGGTCCGAGAGAATGGCCATTCAGCGCTGACAACTTGATATCGCTTTGTGATAAAGAAGAGGATTGGCCATGAGAAAATCCAGAGGAACGTGAAGTAGAAGATCCAGCAGATCCAAGTCGTCAGGCGCCACGTGTTTAGGCGGTTGGACGAGTAGATGTCAACTGCTCGGTCGGCGACTGGGAATTCGATGGTAAGATTGCCTTTGTAGTTGGAGCTTCGGACATAGCTCGTCAAACGATCTCGGAATAGGGTCTCATCCATGCCAGTGACGGTTCTAGTCAAACGGAAGCTGGGACTCGTTAGAAAAGACTTTAGCCCTAGGGGGTGAAACATACACTTTAGTGCCGGCTGCTTTAGCACAATAACGGTGACACCATTCCTTCAAGGTTGGCTTCGCATGACCAACCTCGATATCACTTTTGACTCCATCCTGACGCTTCTTCAACACCGTCCCGCGATATGTCTTCTCACCACTCTCAGCAGTCTTGAGCGTCGAGTAGCCAATAGCGCCGGTGATGAAGTTGGGATACAGATAATTCTGCAAATTCACCATGATCCTGAAATCAGTAACCTCCTCGCGCTTGCTCTTGCCGTCGCTATCACGCTTGGTTTCTTTATGAGTTCCCGTTATGTTGATATACGGCGAAGGAGGAAACGTTGCCATGGTTCTAATCCATTTCTCGAGAAATACTGGATCCGCGTCGGAGCGGGGGTCTCGCACGGCGTTCACTTCGTTACCGATACGAGTGCGTTTTTGACCGATGCGGTTTGAGGTGAAGGCCATGTGAGACTCGGGCTGGGTGACGCCCGTTTGCAGAAGTTGATGTTCAGTAATGGTGCTGTCATTAATAGTCGTCGCCGGAGTGTTTGACCCTATAGTTGGTGTATCGTGGTATGCAGGCGGCGGTGGCTCATCGCCACCAAGAACATCATCCTCGACGTGAGCGTACGAGGGTTCTCCCACTGTCGTGTGCAGAGACACGGCATCAGGATCATCCTGATAAGCCTTTGGTGAAGGAGGATTACCCATTGCAGCTACAATGAGATGAGGAATACCAAAGAGTCGTGATAGTGCTGGCTATTCTGGGTATTTGAGGTTCGGCTTCAGCTTAGGCAGCAACCCGTTTGTGTAAAAAGAGAAATTAACTTGATCTGACGCGTTCACGGCGGCGCGGTTTTGCGAGATTTCATGCCCCAAGACGGATGGAGTAACCGCCGAGTCAAAGAATTATGGGCTTCAGCGAATGAGCACGTAAGCCGAAGTTGAGCCAGTCTCTAACGAATGTAAGCACTAAGCGGCTTTGAGCATAGCTTGACCTTCACCATTTGCAAGTCGAGCTCTTCAATTCTTGCGACTTCATTCACTAACTGGTAGGCTAAAGCTGTGCAGCGTTCGATTCAATATTCTTCCTGCCTCGATATCTGATGTACATGTAACTAGGGGACATTTATTCTTACTTTAGTCTTGAAACATCTACAGCATCTGTGAGGCGTCACGATAGGCTCGTTTAATTTATAATGAGTAGATTCTTTATAATTTAAAATAATCTCCTTAGTCTACGTCTAAATACGTATAGGAGCGAGCTTATAACTTTAGAGGTTTTTTTTTTCTTTTTTTCTCAGCCTTTTAGCTTTCTGCCTTTTTTTTACTGAGCTCTAATTTATTTAAATACCGCGATAGGATAATCTTAGTTCATAGCATAGGGTAGTGAGAACCTCAACTTAACGGTTGAGCCATATCTTGAAACTCTTACATTAATAGCTCATTGAGTCCTCTTGATAAGCCTTTATTTGACGATACCAATAAAGCTAGGAGAGCCAGGAGCCGTAAGGCTATATTGTAATACTACTATGCGCTTGTGGAAGGCTCACCTAAACTACTTACCGGCAGGTCTGGCTAAAACGGTCAAGTCTGTCAACTAAGAATTGCGTCACATCCTTTTCTTTCATGGGAAGAAGTTCATCGGAAGAGGGAGAAATTCAAATTCCTTAAGCTTAATACTCTCATGAAGTTAAATGTTTCGCGACCTCTCGAAAATGTTTGAGATGCCTGACCATTCGTCGATCAGTCTTTCAAAATGATCGTGCTTTCAAAAGGTATTCTCAAAACTATGTACATTCTAGTTCCAAGCGTTATACAAGGCGTTGTACAGGTTGGCTTTATATGGTTCATACTCAAGATGGACTCTCCATTCTCTGAAGACAGGAAGCAGTTGCTAGTCACTAGACGACCACCCCATTTTAGGCTCCCCCAGCGGGGTCAATGGCCCTTGAATGGCGTGTTTTGATGTTGAACGGTGGCTGTCCGATAGCCTTCAGTTAGCTCCGGATACAGACCGATCCTATCGGATACCCTCCAGATCTGCAGTGAAGCTCAAAAACCATGCTCACTCCAGCAAAAGCTCGTAGACATACGAGTACCGAGGACATATGCAATCAACATGCCTTTAACCATCTTACCGCCTGCGGTATGGAATTCCCATATGCACTGTTTCGACCCAGAGCGTTATCCTTTCAAAAGAACCCGCGCTTATACCCCGCAGCCAGCGGTATTGAAAGACCTCATTCAGAACTCGAAAGCTAATAATGTGATGCTTGTACAAGCGACCATTGAAGATGGATATTGTCGCTGTTGATCATTTTGTGACCGTCGGTGAGCGCGGCCTGGGAAATGGTCTCGAAAAACCAGCTCCTCTTCCAATCGTTAGGATTCATTCCATCCGGCGAGAAAGATCCTCACTGTCATTCAAACAATCTCCAATCAAGATCAGATATTTAATTCAAACGAAATTTAAATCCGTAAACTTTTCTCTGCACATATAATCTCATCCATCACTCCTACTCCCCTTCCCCAGATGCAAATTCTCATCACTTGGCCCCTCCTCCGTATACCACGTACTCGGCTGTTTCTTTGTCGTCTGCACCAGCGAAATCTCACTATCCTGATCCCTCGACTGAAGCTGGCTTTGCCCCGATCGAAAGCCACTTGAAGTCGGAACTCTAAGATTTCTCGACGCTGATGTTGATCTCGGCATACCGCCGTATGAAGACCCCTTGGTCGTTCCGCCTTCACGAAAGAAGTATGCGAATATTGAGCGGCTAAGGGCGAGGTTTGCGCCGACGATGCCGAGGTAGAGTTCGAGGTTTGACCAGATTGCTGTTATGGCGTAGACCCCTAAAAGGTGTTAGGATAGGTTTTGAGGTTGGGGTTGGACTTGACTTACAGCTTAGATCTGATGTCACAACGCCGAGGGAAGCTGCGCGGGCAATTCCGAAACCAGTTGCGCTACCAAGTGTTAGTCACAAAATTATGATGAGGAAGATCGAATGAGCCAACATACACTAGCCCCAAGCTCATCAAAGCCCAAACTGAGATCTTCGTCTTCAATGGAAGGCTGGTGTTCCATATCACAAAGACTGGTAGGAGTGAACATATCATATCTGTGAGAATGGAAAATGCTAGACGAAGTTAGTCAATGATTCTGCATGCGAACAAGGGTCATTGTTTGTTATGCATACCAATCGTAGCGTAAATGTAGTAGATTCGAATTCGCGGGTTCCAACACTCGCCGACGCCAGTCCAATATGCACTGACGGGTCTGCATTCAGACAGCAAAATAATAATGCATCCAAAATTCGTAACAACCAATCCCGCCATGATGCCCCAAGCCGCATATCTCACTCCCTTCGAATCCTTAATCCTCAACAAAAGCAGCAGAATCGAAATCTTGAGTAAGCAAATACTCGCAAAAAGCAAAATCTGCGCAACCCATCCGAGCTTATTATTCTGCACGTAATCCTCTGGCTCAATAAACCAACGATGTCGACCATTCCCGATACTAACCTGTCCAACCTGCACGCCAAACCGCGCGATGCCGAGCAATGTAACAACGATGATCGTGTAGTCGTCCCAACCTGACGATCGTAGGGCTGACCGTACCCATATTCTTACACTAGTGGTGATGATCACCAGGGCGAGACACGTTCCCGAGATGCCTAGGAGGATCGGACCGACGTTTTGATCGGGCGGTAAAGGATTCGGTGGTTGCACGGATGCCATGGTCAGCGATATGACGAAAGGATTATGGGAAAGAAGGGGGGAAAGGGAGTGCATGAATTTACAGTAATTAGTAGGTCACTTTGTTTATGTACAGTCTGTGCGGCATTTCTTCATGGGCTGGGGATTGTACCCGATCTGATGCACCACAGGGCGAAGCTGTTGCCGAAAGTTAAAAGTTTATTAAAGGTAACATCAGGTTCTGCCACCTACTGTTTTGATCACGAATTTCCACTTGTGGAGTCATTTTGCCCCATTCATTGTTACAATTTATAAGCGGCCTTAAGCATGCCCCTATCATACCCATGGCATTATTCAGGTCTCTATAATCACTTCCTGCAGAAATATCCCCCGTTTTCTCTAATTCCATTCGTTGCTGTAAGCGAAGACCCTGAGTCCCTGGTCTAAGAAAAACCTTATTGTGCATTGGCGGGGTTTCATCGTTCGCCAAGGACGTATTGGTCGCCCTAAACAGGCGTTGGTCCGCTCCCTGTCACGGATGAGTCTTCCGCTTGTCAATTAGATTTACAGTTAAATACTACCTTAATCTGCAGGGGCTATGCATGTACAGGCACTCAATAAATGGTTCTTTTCCCGGGCGTTCCTCTCTTTCTTCTTTTGTCTGTGTTCTGCAGCTTTGTGGCGATTACCGTGTACAGTAATATCTGTTGCTTTTTGGAAACCATGCTTGTCAAGTTGCATTTGTGGCTTAGCCTTGCTGCAGCTGCAGTAGCGGCTCCGTCGAAGGATACTTATGATTATGTGAGTTGAGTCAGTTTGTCTCCAATTCAAACGGCATTTGTCTCAGTTGCCAATTGTCCGTTTTAACTCTAATGACATGCCGCATTCTTTCATCTTAAATCGAACAATTCCTCGGGTCTCCCGGCTAATCATGAACCTTTTTACAGATTGTCGTCGGAGGTGGCACAGCAGGTGTCGCAGTCGCTGCTCGTCTCAGCCAAGGCCTCCCATCAGCCAACATCCTCCTCGTCGAAGCCGGTCCCGCAGTACATGATGAACCAAAGATCAACATCCCCGGTATGAAGGGTTCGACCCTCGGTACCAAGTACGATTGGAACTTCACTACCGTTCCTCAAACGGGCGCGAATAACAGAGTTTGGCCGATCAATCGGGGCAAGGTCTTGGGAGGGAGCTCTGCTCTCAATCTCATGACCTATGATCGCGCTGCGGCTGCTGAATACGATGCCTGGGAAGCGCTCGGCAATCCTGGGTGGAACTGGAAGACGATGATCAAGGCGATGATGAAGTCTGAGACATTTACTGGTAAGAACACTGCGACGTATGGTTCAAAGGGCGTTGGCGACAGCGGCCCTATCAAGGCTGTCGTCAATCGCATCATCCCTAAGCATCAAGAGTCTTGGATCCCTACTCTCAACAAGCTTGGTGTTCGCAAGAATCTTGAGTCGCTCGGTGGAGATCCTCTTGGTGTTATGTACCAGCCCAGCAGCATCGACCCCTCGAACTACAATCGCTCTTACAGTGCCAACGCCTACACGGAAATCTCGGGTTCCAACCTTGAGATCCTCGCCGACACTATCGTCGCCAGGATCAACGTCTCTGGCCCCGCTGCGAAGAAGAAGGCTATCGCTACTGGTGTCACGCTCCAGGACGGGACCTACATCAAGGCGCGCCGCGAGGTCATCCTCTCCGCTGGTTCAATCCAAAGCCCCGGGCTGCTCGAACAATCCGGCATCGGAAGTGAATCCGTTCTTTCCGCCGCCGGTATCAAGCAGGTAATTGATCTTCCTGGCGTCGGTGAGAACCTTCAGGACCATCTCCGCGTCATGACTTCATACCAGCTCAAGCCCCAGTTTCTTTCCTTTGATGCCCTTCGAAGCAATGCTACCTTTGCCGCCGAGCAACTTGCCCTCTGGAATGCTGGTAAGCGCTCACTGTACGATTACACCGGCAGCGCATATACTTTCTCGACGTGGAAGCAAGCCCTTGGTAACGATGCTAAGTTGATGTCGCTTGCTAAAGAGGCTGCTGGGAAAGATGCTAGCAAGGTTGACAAGAAGAAGTTGGATTTCCTCAAGGATTCGTCTGTTCCTCAGGTTGAGGTTATTTTCTCTGATGGGTACACCGGAGTAAAGGGCTATCCCGCTGCCACGTCCCCACTCTTCGGCAAGGGCTTCGTCACTCTCATTGGTGTTGTTATGCATCCACTCAGTCGCGGCAGTGTTCACATCAATCCCTCGGACCCTACCGGAAAACCAACCATCAACCCCAACTACCTCAGCAACCCTCACGATGTTGAAGCCGTCCTTCAAACAGTCAAGTACAACCGAAAGATTGCAAACACCAAACCCATGCGCTCAATTTGGGAGGATGAGTACGAGCCTGGTCTGGATGTCAAGACCGATGAGCAGATCAAGGATTATGTCTTGAGAACGACGCTGAGCATTTTCCATCCAAGCGGTACTTGCGCTATGCTTCCCAAGGCAGATGGCGGTGTCGTGGATGCTAAGCTAAAGGTGTACGGGACTGAAAATCTTCGTGTTGTTGACGCTAGTGTTATTCCTCTGTTGATCTCGGCGCATATCCAGACGGCGGTTTATGGCATTGCTGAGATTGCTGCTGAACTCATCATCAAGGATGCGAAATGAGTAATTGTTAGTTGAACTTTAGATAGCATGTCGCAAATCTTCGCTGATTAGACCGTTTTAATTAATCACTTCCCCTTCTCAGGTTTTGGCCCGTGAACAAATAGACGGCTTTGAGTGCAAAGCGGTAAGAATTTCAGCGCTCAATCCAGCCTCTGAATTGGAACAATACTAGAGATTTCAGTAGCTTCTTCTGGCCTGCGAGTTAGATATGCCCCACCATGAACAGTTATTAATTGTCGACTGATCCGCAAAGAAATTGCTAGTCCCGAAGGGTCAGGTAATCACATTGTCTGAACGCCTTCGCTCTGCGATTGAAGGTCGTATGCCCATCAGTCAACAAGCGCCTACGTCAAAAAAGCTTGGTCTCTGAATCTGAATAGCAGTAAGAGTGTCACTGTCTGGTTGGTTCAGTGAATACAATGCCATCTCCAGCGCTCAGCATCACTATCCAAATGACTACCCGGCAATACGCTCTCCACCATGATCCCCTTCCATCTTCGTACATCACAAAGCTGAGAGCACTCTCCTCATCCGACTCATCGCAATAATCACAAAAAGTCCGTACCAAGACCAGTCAAACTCACCTGTCACAAGGACGACTCAGTACGTACACAACTTCTTTCGCCGAAAGCCAAGCCGTTCATCCAAAGATGAAAAGATCGACCATTGCGTTGAAAAGTCAGAAGGACATTATCAAGCCAAGTTTCTGGATGAGGATAGGCTGTTCCTTCGGATCACTCGAGCTTTCGTGGAAAGCAATAGCGTGGAGGAAACGATTGAAGACGTCTTGAAGGCGATGAAAAAAGGGGGGCTTGAGAAATACTGGCAACGGGAACTCACTGCAATCGGCTGCTATCCCGACTATGTTGAGGTTGACATTGCGGACCTAGAAAAGTGAGAAGATCTCACGACTAAGAGGGGAATTGGAAAGACGAAATTGAATACTTGTCGATCGTGCCGAGTTTTTGGATGGTTCGCCAGTGCTTTTCCCAGTGTATTTGAAAGGATTAAATGCCAGACTGCTAGACTCTCAGTGAAGAACGCTATGTGTTGCATTCGTAGTGAGAATCCGAAGGAACACTGGGTCTTGACCAAGGCTGCGCCACAAACAGTCACCATGTCCTGATATCTATGATTCAAACTCCACAAGGCACATGTATCAACTCATAATACTCTGTAAAAAAGGTCAAGAAACCCGTTTTTGCGAACTGTGAAAAGGGCTCAAGGCTTAAATGTGAGGCTGACTGAAGGCCAGTCATGACGTTCTGCGCTAAACTCGATTGGTTAGTGAATCTGAACAGTGCTGGAAGAATCACCGTCCTTTGGCGTGTGAACAAGGTACAATCTGCTTGTACGGTATCACTGTTCAGCAGCGAGACAGAGAACATCATCATCGCTGCCGATCTCCGTGGGCTTTGACATATAAAATGGAGCGTCATCGCCCTTCTCAACCTACTCATCGAAAAGTTTACACAATTCTAAGAGGCCATGTCACAACCATTGCCCGTCACCCAGCCCACGCATCTACACACCTTATGGCGCCCAAAGGCTCCCAGCAGAGTGCAGACACTCATCGAACGGCTCATCCCCATACCAGATACGCAAGGCAACCTTGGACTGCTCCTTGAGTACCGTGACGACTATTCCATGAAACAATTCGGATGTATGCTTTGTTTGATGGTACCATTGGGCGATATGAGCCCAGAGGAGAGACGAGCGGATCTTCACGCTGAAATGAAAAAGGAGGGGCTGACTAAGTACTGGGAGTTTGTGACGCAGGCGCTTTCCACATCGCCGGATCAGATGGATGAGAGGTTGTATAACGTGAAATAGTCAGGGTTCTAAATATTGAGGGGCTCAAAGATATTTTGCAGTTTGATTTACTACGGTGCTCTCTTGACTTGTTGTTTTCCTTTTGGCAGTTGATCTTGGTGACAGGGAAAGGGGCCACTTTCTTGTTGAAACCCTTCCTAAATACGCTGTTCGTGGTCGGCGTGTGTAACTGTGATTGGTCGCACTAAGCACCAATAGTGATCCTGGAGGAAGCTCTTCCGGCTATGTTTAAAATCGACTCAATCGAATTCTCATTGTTTATAATTCCTCCTAGGTGTAAACTAGTTTAGAGTCGTCCCCGTGCCATCTTGTAGAGTCTTTAAGTTCCGATTCTGAGGCAGGTATCAGTGCAATGAATTCTCAAGTGCATTCAAGACTTCCCGTCAATGACCTGCTTCCTTACACGTAGTCTATTGAATGGTAATGCTAAGCAAGGTTTAATCAGCCCCGATCTCTCTCCTCTACAAACAATACCTCTGAATTTCCGAATATTGCAGCAGTGAAGCTGATAGCTTTCTGTATGTGACACTTAGCATGCCTACTGGCGTAAGCATCACTGTCTGAGAGTCGACTCCAAGTCTGTATCACAGAGAACATCCAGGCAATGATTTGAGGTATAAGATAGTGGCCTTGGTGCTCTACTTCAGCTCAATCCACAATCATATCACACGAACACACCGACAACGAACGACTGCGAATACCATGGGTGCAACGACTGCCAAGAAACTCCGGGAATGGTCTGAGTGGTGGAACGAAGACTTCAGACACTATTACTATGCGAAAAAGAAGGACGGCTACGAAGCATCATTGTGTCGCTTTACTTACAAGTACAAGGGCAAATACGAAGTTCATTTCGACAAAGAGAATGAGACTCTTCATATTGTCCTTCACAAAGACGATTACTATCATAAGGATGCGAACGCTCAGAAAGCAATTAGAAAGGAACTTGAAAGAGCAATGGCAAAGGAAATGCTTGGCTATTGGGCAAAGGATGAGGCAAGGCATCGAGAAAGAGATGATCAGTTTGCACAAGCGGTGGAAGAGCACTATCAAGAGCAGGAGGCTAAAGTACAGAGATGAGCCTACAAGAAGAAAAGGATGAGGGATGATCTAGCCAAGGGGAATTCCAAGATCAGAAGTGAGTATAATTGTCAGCTCAAATATCAAGCTGATTAATTCCCCTCTTGGATATAATTCCTGGCTTTGATAAATACCTCTTGGGTGACCAAAAACATGCCAAAGTACTTCAAGATGATGATCAAGCCAGTGAGTGCTAAGTGGCCAGTGTCATAGCGAGGAACCAGGTAGTGCTAGTAGTCACAATGTCTCCATGGAATACTCTAATAACTCTAGCAATCGAAGACAAATGGAAGAGGCCTAAACGTTGGGTAAGCTGTCGTACAGCAGGGGGGAAATCTTCCACGGTCACAAAATATGGATCTACAATGGTTCGCTGTCGAATGATTGGCAATGAGGTCACCTCTTTGAATGAACTCTCTACCAAGCCCTTTCACTTTGTGAATCAAGCCGGGTTAAAGAATGGCAATTTGTACTGATTAGTCTTATTCGGTATGAACCTCTTTCCACTCTGAGTTTATCCAGCTTCTGCAGAGTCACTAATGGTTTCAAGTGTGATGCAGGCCCCCCTGACCTGTAGAGGCATTACTGTCTGTATTCCCTGGAAAGACATCCTATTCACAATCTATCTTTACATGGGCCTAGTTTAATGGAAGAAGTGTTCAGCGCGCTCTCTGGGCCGACTCATCAAAATACCTCAAACAACTTCCAACAATAAGCTCGATTAAAATCAAGCCTCATAATGGAATTCTTAGATCTTGTCCCACTATCACCAGAATGTCCTAGCGGGAAGTTCAGACACTAATACTTTATCAAAAAGAAGGATGGCTGGATGCCTGCACTTGTTGCTTTTATAAACAAGCATAAAGACGACTATAAAGTTGAACTTTGCGATAAGGAAACAAGACTTCACATCACGCTACCTAGAGATGATTACATGTGGATGGAATTTGGAGAGCTTCTGAAGAGACGCAAAGAATTGGAGGCTTCGATGAAGAAGGAGAAGCTTTCCTATTATCGGGACAAGGATGAGAAAAGGAATTGGGAGACACAGTCGGATTTCATAATAGAAAAATTAGAGAAGAAGTACCAAGAAAAGTTAGAGCGGGACAAGACGTTCAAAAAGATGGAGGCGGTCAAGACAGACTTGAAAATAGAGTTGGAGCGTCGGCAACTTGCGTGGCATTTCTTTTTGCAATCGAAGTTATGGCTATGACCAGGACGACTGAATCTTCAATGAGAAACAGACTAAGGAAGCGCAATTGCTGGCATGCTAAAGATGGTTGCTCTCTCGAATCTAATACAGCTGTTTAACCTCTTTTAAAGTAATCTCAAGAAATGCATCATCTCTAGCTTCTTTGAAACTATGTTCTTAATATTTGAATTTAGCATTCTACATTAAAACTTTTAATACGCCTCCTTGCCATTGAGGAACTATATAGTACATGATCCGACCAAGGGGACCTATAGATCACATAGGAATGAATTTCTTCATTAGAATTGCCAGATTGACTCCCTTACTAGTACATACCATTAGGCCTTCTACCCAACAATCCGTAGGCAACGATCATAGCGAGCCATTACGTAATAATACAAGTGATAGTCTATCAATGGAAAACGTTAATCATACTAATAAATAGAAGAGAAAAAGAGAACAACTAGACGGCCAGTCAATCGTAATAGTGCAGGGAGCAGCTCGTTCTAATTCTAAAGGACAGGCATATGTAAATGACTCCACGAACGATATAGGGATCTACCCATCGCATATGCTCTTTTCTGGGAATGACTTTCACCTTGTGGAGAGACAGATCGTGATGGACGATGGTAGTCGGCACTGGTTGGTTGGATTTAGTATTGATGCCCTTCGACTCTGAATTCCGACAACAGACGCAGCGTCACCAATGGCCTAAAGTGTGACGCAGACCCCAATGGACTCTTCAATAATCAGTGATTGTTGAACCTGGCAAAGCCTCCTCGTCAGAGATCATCTTTACATCGACCTTGTTCTATATAATCATTGCCTAGTGCCCTCTCTGTCTGGCTCACTCGACCACCTTGACCCGATCACTTTGCACCAAACCACAAAGATACCAAACCAGCAACGAATTCATGATGGAAACCCCAGCTCTTCAAGACCCTTCTCAACCGTCTCCAGAGGAACATTGAGTGAATGAACTGATCCGGCACCGGCACTTCATCAGAAAGAAACACACCCCAATGCCTCAATTCTTAAAGTCCATCATTATGGCGTCTATTGAGAAGAATATGGCAAGTTATACAGTTGAATTCCTAGACAGGGATCAGAAGCTTCATATTGTGCTGCCTCCAGGCAACTACTTCGAAGAGGGCACCGACAGTGTTTGGGCTGCTTACCAGGAACTGGAGAAAGCGATGGAGAAGACGATGATTTCGACGTTTTTCCAGGAAGACAGCTTCATGGGCTCGAAGAACTTGGCGCTGGTGGCGGAAATATCCAAAACGATTGTTGAGTGTCGGGAAGTGGAAAAGGCGGATGAGGAAGATCAGAAGAACAAGGTCAAATCACTGCAAGAGCGCAAGACAAGATATGAGAATATAATGGGGAGAATCGGTGAATCTTCACGGAGCTCAGGTTGAAGATTAATATACAGGGACGTAACTGTAGGCTAGAGAGATTCAGCAAGCTTGTCTGCTTGATACTACGGAGGCTAGGTCTCTTCAATACAATGTGATACTTCGACCTTCTTCGAAATAATCCATAAAAAACTATCATCTTCATCTTCTTCCAAAACTGCATGCTGAACGTCCAGTCCAGCATCATTAGTTAACGCTTTCAACACCGCTTCCTTCCCAAGGCCGCTCCAGAACATCCAGCCTTTTTCGTCTATCCACTTCTCGTCAACAATGGACTGTGCCTCTTCTGTACCGAACGTTGACAGAAAGACACCGCCCGGCGTAAGCCAATGACCGATTCGCCTTATCATCTCTTTCTGTTCCTCCTGAGGCAAATGGATGATGCTGTACAGAGCCACGACAGCAGTAAGGGAACCGGGTGCAAAATCGAGTTTCATCATGTCTCCGGGGTGAAACTCAACACGATCTTTGTAAGTAGCCAGGTTGTGCCGAGCGAGATCGAGTTGAACGTCGGAGAGGTCGTTGGCGTGCACATGGACAGACGGTGCTCGAGCGAGCAAAGTTGAGATGAAAGGACTTCCAGACCCGCATCCCAACTCAAGTACTTGCTTCGTGGTCGTATCGTCAGTTGATGCCAATTGTGGGCAGGAGTTTAGAAGTTTGTCAAGATAAGTCAGACGAAGCTCGTTGTGACGCGCTGTCCAGGCGTTGTATGCTGGTGCAATCGCATTGTATGATGCACCAAGACGATTCTTCATATCAGCAGGTAGTTCCATGATTTTGTTAAGAGATACGGCTTCATCAGATGTTTTCTTGTAGCTTTGGAATCTGAATTTTTGAGGGAAAGACTCAATATGGGTACAGAAGTAGTTGGTCTGATGAGTCATGCCGGTCGCCAAGTGTAAGACTACCTTAGCTAGCGTATTCCATCGCCAGTGGTTTTCGGTTCAATGTCGGTTACACCAGAATCTCAACGACAACGACAGCGCTACCTACTTACATTTTAGCCTAGCTAAAAAAAGAATTTGTGGCTAGACTGCCGGCTATTGCAGTTCGTAATGAAATTGCAAATTCTGCTCCGAAAGACTCGCTTTTGGGCTGCCTGAATAGGATTGTCGATGCAGATCTTAGCCTCTCATGGTGAAGACATCATCATATCTGCCCCTGTCTTCCCCGCGTCGCGTGCGGCCCAGTGGTGGGACCTAGGCGGCTAAATTATCCCATCCATACAATTAACGAGATCTTTCTCCCGGTGCATTTACTGCCGAAGTCTTCGGTATAATTGAGCCGAGTGATAATGTTTGCATTTAAACCCTCTGAAATCTCTTTTTACATGGACATTAGCGATCAAAAGCACGTTTATCATGGTGTTCTTCTCGCTGAAGTCGTTGGCTTTGGTCGCTGGGCTAATTAGCCATACTTTAGCCGAATTGGCTGCTGCTGAGAACTCAACCCACATCTCCCTCTCCAACAAGCGATTCGCAGTTGTCCTCGCTAAATCCAGCGGACATATCATCGATGCCACTCTCGATGGTCAAGACTTACTTGGGCCGCTCAGTGGAAATACCGGCAAGGGTCCCTATGTTGACTGTTCGTGTATCCCAACTGGGTTCTGGACACCCGGCAGTACCGCAGATCTTCGACTCGTCAAAGGCACAGATGCCACCGGGACAAAGTATGGTGGAATTATCATGAGCGACACCTATAAGCCCACCAACCAGACTTTGTCGCAGTACTTCTTCCTGAGGGGCGAAGAAACCGGTCTGCATGCTTTTACTCGTTTGACTTATTTCAACGCGTCGAAGCCTTTCTTGCGCGATCTCGGTGAATTGCGCACGCTTTTCAGGCCGAATACCAAGCTATGGACTCATTTCTCCACTAGCGATGGGAACTATGGTCCTCTTCCTGATGCCTCGGGTACTTTGACGGTTCAGGATGCTACCTGGTACGTCGGCAACAAAACCGATGACCCGTACGTGGAGCAATACTCGGACTACTGGACCAAGTACAGTCTTTCTGAGAGTTGGCGCAACCATGATGTCCATGGCCAATTCAGCGATGGTTCTACCAGTGCTGACGGAAGTACCTTCGGCGCATGGTTAGTTCACAATACTCGTGAGACATACTATGGCGGCCCATTACACTCTGATCTTGTCGTTGATGGTATCGTGTACAACTACATGGTATCTGGCCATCACGGCGCACCAATGCCGAACATCACTCATGGCTTTGACCGAACATGGGGTCCGCAATTTTATTACTTCAACAAAGGCGATAAGGACGCAACACTTGCAGAATTGAGAGCTGATGCTGCGAAGTACGCTGATCCAGAGTGGAATGCGAAGTTCTACGACAGTATTGCCGCACATGTTCCGAACTTTTCTCCATCGGCAGAACGAACTGCCTATAGTGGTAAAGTCAAGCTTCCCAAGGGCGCAAAGAAGCCAATCATTGTTCTTGCCGAGAACAAGCAAGATTTCCAGCTGAATGTATTCAACATAAAGTCGCTTCAGTATTGGGCCGAGATTGATGAGTCTGGTAGTTTCAGCATTCCTCAGGTCGTCGACGGAGTATACAGGGTGACCATCTATGCTGATGAAGTCTTTGGATGGTTCATCAAAGACGACATTCGCATTTCCAAATCTCACAACAAGGGCAGTTTCACATGGAAAGAAGAGAACGCTGGAAAGGAACTCTGGCGTATTGGTAAACCTGACAAATCATCGGGCGAGTATCTTCACGGATACGCACCTGATACTTCAAAGCCTCTTCAACCAGAGCAGTACCGCATTTACTGGGGCAAATACGACTTTGTTGAAGATTTCCCAAAGGGCGTCAGCTTTCACGTTGGCAAGGATAACGAAGCTGAAGATCTGAACTATGTTCACTGGTCATTTATCGCTGCAAAGGGGAACCATCTGCGATCAGAGAATTACTACGACAACGTCAACAACTGGACCATCACTTTCGACCTAACTAAGCCTCAACTCAAAGGTGTCAAAACAGCTACCTTCACAGTCCAACTCGCAGGCGTACGAAGTGGAAATGGCAACGCAAAATGGACACCCGTCAAAGATCGCTTCAACAGCAATCTTCCCTGGACCGTCAACGTCAACGGAGGTTATGAAGACACATGGGTGATTCCCTACTGGCGGAGTGGCTCATGTGCTGTTCGCAGCGCGGTAGCTTGTCAGAACATCGAGCACAAGTTTGAGTTTCCAGCTTCGAAGCTGAAATTGGGAAGGAATGAGTTTGTGTTGAGTTTGCCGTATAATGCTTCTAGTGTTGAGACGGCGCTGTTGCCTGACACGCTTTATGTGCAGTACGATGCGTTGAGGTTGGAGGTGAAGTAGTCAGGCACATCTTGCTGCGACTTGTTTCAGCACTTTGTCTTAGGGTTGCCAAAGAGTCTAACAATTGCACTGGTAACATGGAGGAAGACATAGCAGATCTCATATCATATTAACATATGCTTGTTTGCGTTCAATTCATCTTGGCCAAAGTATCTGCTGGTCCTTTCTGATACAAGGCTAACAATCGTCGAACAACCAATGTTCAATTCCATTATCCTCAACCTTCTTCAACTCTCCAATTCTTTTACCATCTTCGTTATTAGCGACTGCTCCCTCAGTCCGCTTCACTTGACATTTTTCACATAGCATTTTCGCTGGGTCATTTGCAAAAGTGCAGATTGTCCCATCGATTTTCTTTTGCATGCACTTTCAGACCTCAGCATCCTCTCGAATTTTGTTGATCATAGGCATTGTAGATTGTATTTTCTTGGTAGAGGAAATTCTTGCTTACTGTAGTAAACACTTTGGGACTCTCCTTTATTATATTTATAGCCATCATGCCAACAGGGTCTGGTCTTCCTGGCTTTAATTCACTGCAGTGTTGAGATTGTGTCAGTCACGTTGAGTCCGGTCTCTCACAGTGCAATGATGCTCATGTCTACGATGTATCACTCGGGCCAGGTGTGATTGGAGAAACTATGAGTCACTGAGAAGTTAAGCCTATTCGTATTTTTTCACAAAGGGCATTCCGATCAAGTCCAAAGTGCTGCGTAAGCGTTGGAGATCAAGGTCAGGTTCTGGATTCCTCTTTTCCCAGGATTGCATTCGTATTGCAAGGCCTTCACCCTTTCTCGGACGAAGGAACCTAAATATATACGAGTTCACAAAGAACCTACAGAAGTTTCCCAGGGTTTCACAACTTATGTCACTGGAATAACCTCAATAAGAAACGCGTCGTTATTGTGTCTTCTCTATTATGAGTCTTCCCTATTCCGAAGAAGTACCAGCTAGATCCCTCTATCCGATCCCACTCTAGTGTCTCCTTACCAAACTAAAGCATCCAATTCATAATGCTCCCAATGCTCCACTCCGTTTTCTACCTTCTTCAGCAGACCAACGACCTCATTGTTTTTATTGAGGACGATGTCTCCCTTGTCCCGTTTTGCCTTGCATTTGTGACATTTTATGTTTGTCTTGTGATTAAGATAATCGCATTTTTTGCCATCGCCTTTCCGCTGTTTGCACTTCCAGAACAGAATTGTTTCGGGAGGTTCGTTGTACGTCTCCGTCATGGCTGGTTGTGTTTTGGATAAGGCTTTGAAATTGTAGAGCTAGTGACTGATGGGCTTGCTTGTTTGACTCCTCGGTTTGTAGACGAGATCACCACTTTGTAGCCATAATCCCTGATATCCGAGGTTCGAGTGAACTATGAGTGACTGTTATTTTCTTGATTTTATTCAGCACGGAAAACTCCCTTTAGCAGCTGGCAGTGAACTACCTCAGCATGTCACACAGTAGTTGCACTCAGCAACAATTGCTCACGCTGAAAAGGCGAAATACCTGAATCACAATGCCAACGATGATACTGTGGATAACAACTTCTCTCTGACTGATACACTTTGCTCAAGCAGAGCCTCCTTCAGTTCTTAAACTCCCAAAACTCCTTTCCACGTTCAACTTTCTTCAACACCCCGATCTCAAGGCCATCTCTATCGAGAGCCTTGTCTCCCTTATCTCGCCTAGCCCTACATGCCTTACACGCCTTATCCTCCGTTTCATTAACTTTGAAACAAGTCTTGCCGTCGCCTTTTGTCTGCCGACACTCCCAGAATTCAGTTTCTTCTGTGAGTTCGTGCAGTATTCTCGTCATCTTTTTCTCTTCTCTTGCTAGTTTTTAGCTCTTGATGCTGCTTCTATGGCTGGTGGAATAGGTTGTTGAGGTCCAAGTTTGCAGGGAGGCCTGCTCTCTTTTATAGGCATGATACGTGGTGAATACTTGCGCCTTGAATCAGGAACTCCTCTTGGAGAGTTTCTAAGTTTTGTCGCCTCATCTGGTCTAGTGCTAACACATTGTCAGAGACAATATGAGGCAGTTGCTCACTTTAACATACGTCACAGAATCGCTCGGTTTCCTGTGCAAATCTCCACGATTACAAGGCTAGATGTATGAATCAGAGTTCATTAAACTTATTATTCCTAAATCTCAGTCGCTCCCATTACCCTTTTTCCTAACCAAGACAAAGAAAAATAATTACATAAATTATCATGACCAAAATTTGAGCTTCCCAGCCCAACCCGAAGGCTGTCCCCCGCCACCATCACCACCATCAGCATTCCCAAACGACACCTCCCTCGGCTTAACATAGTACAAATCCGTTTCCCTAAACGAATAATCCACATTCGTATTCGACGGTAATATCGCCGACCACACAGACGGCTGCTCTCCCAAATCTCCACTATCGGTACTCAAACTCGAACCAACGGAATTCCTCTCAGCAGGATTTTCGTAAACAGTTGGTGGGCGCGCAGTATCAAACGACGGAAATTGCTGATGACTTGGTGAAGAGCGTGATGCATAGCGCTCGGGTCGTGGTGAGTCGAATGATGAGAATTGACGTCTGTCGGAGAGGCTTGATACAGGTCTTTCGGGACGGGGAGAGCGGAAGTATGTGCGGAGAAGTTCGGGTGATACGGGCTCTGAACCACGGGAGGGCCTGTTGGCGGAGTCGGAGGATGAGTTTGCTGAGCTTGATAGACCGCTGCTTCTGTCGTGGTCGATGATGCTTTGGTTTGTTAGGTCTGTTCTTGTCGTTGGACGTCTTGAGAGTTGACGAAGGCCGTAAACCTATAAGGGTTAGTGTTTGTACTCGCCAAGATGAGTCGTGGTGACATACCTGAGGTCGCTCGAGTGAAGAATCGCGAGCAGGTTGTTGCGGAGTCTGCCATTCATTGTAACAGGTGACACCAAGACGGCCAGACTCGTAAGCTGACGGAACAAGAAACATGCCAATCAGGAACAGAGCATGGAAGGCTAGCAAAACGTAGCCAAGTGTACCGGCGGCAGTATGACTCCATAAATCAGGAATCATGCCCAGACAGAGAAGAAGCGCTGAGAGTCGTGCGCCAGCGATCAAAACCGGCTTCGAGAGCAACCCAGGTGCCGCGCTGACCCAAGCGAGGAAGCCCAACTGAATGACCTCACAAGCCATAAGAGACAGCAACTGTACAGTCCCGAAGCTCTGCAATCCACCGATAATAACTCCCCGAGCAAAAAGAAGAATGAAGGCGACATAGCTGTAATAGTCCTGCGTTCGTGACGGTTCCTCTGGTGTCTGCTTGTGGAGGTTATCAACGAGCAAATAACCCATGTCTTGAGGACTTCGCGACATTCCCCACCAACACCCAATGACGAGCAAAACAACCACCACGATTGCAAGCAGTGTATAGTAAATCGGGCGTATGCTGGCGCTGTCGAGTTGATATGTCGTCCAAGCCGTGAGCGGAAGCAGCAGATAACTCAGGTAAACTCGTAAAGCGACCCAAATTGTAGCTTTATGCGGTTTCGATGACCTGTCGATCATCCATCTTCCCGACTGCTGAAACCAATCACGCGTCCATCTCAAATGAAGCCCAATCTGAATCACCGCATACAAAAGCACGAGAATGACAACCGCCAACGTCGCAATGTTGGTCCAAGTGTTCATGGTGATCGGAGCCCCCATCACCTGCGTCATATGCTCCAGCCCCGAAGTCCCGCCAAAGGTCCCATTGATCTCATGAATCCCATCATGAATACCGTAATACAGCGAATGTCGCCAAACAATACCCCGTCGAGTCATGAGCGTAGACCAACTAGTCGAACTAACGACCGGTTGTAGAAATCCAGGCTGTCGGAGGCTCAGCGCGCTGGAAAAGAAGATGAATTGGATGTACGCGAGACAATCCGCGATGCGCGTGAGATGAGATCGACTTGAACTTCTCTCCTGCCCGGATTCATCATCATCTCGTAACGGATGCACGAGATTGTACCATTCTCTCCACACAGCTGCCAAAACGACCAGAATAAAAGTAAGCGCCGGTATCCAGAACGAGATCTCCTGGAATGTGTATCCAATATCTGGCGTCAAAAATCCGTTGAGACAGGCCACTGAGAAATGATCCGGAGCATCAATGTTAATCTCAAACTCATACGCCGCCAGCGGTTTCGGATCGTTCAACTTGAAAAGGACTTCAAGATGTTGCATGTAGAAAACCTTGTTGATCTGCTTGAACTCCCTAGTTCGACACGTCGCATTCTGAATCTCGCCATTGTAGCGAGTCGTTCCGCCCAGTGCCTCTAAGCTCAATTCGACAGAGGCGTTATCGAGGAGTGATCTCCGGCATGATGCTACCGAGGGATAATTCCCGAGAATCTCGAGACTAAGCGTCGCTCCATTGTGCTGTTTGTCCAGAAACACGTTGAGGCTATTTGGGTCGTAAGAATATGCTGATGAGGAGGGGATACTGCAGTCTCTGAACTGAACGTATGATGCGTGCGCGGAGGAGAAAAGAGTGAATAAATATATTGGTAATAATGAGTGCATTTGTGACATTAAAAATGATTAAGATGTTGAAGGAATGAATGGGTCGGATTGGGTTAGATGAGGTCTCGGCTGTTTTGGGAAGAAATTGAGAAAGGGAAAATTGTTATTGATGCCTGAGGTTGAGGGAAACGCATGGACAATACGTACGGGGGGTCGGACCATTACTTGCCTGGTCTGGTTTGGTTTGGTCTGGTTAGTGTTGCAACTGAAACGGTATGTTCCCGGCGCAAGTGCCGAGGCAGACTCAGGCCTCTTGAGTTCAAGTTTAGCCACATACTCTTAGAGGAAAGTTAGTTGCAATTACTGTTCAGCAGCGTGCAATACATGTCGCTAAGTTGTTGAGTTTTAAATACTTTTCTTCAGAGTCATTCAATGACTTCTTCGTGATGAATACAATCGTGAATCGCCACTCGGCGTCTCCGAAGTTTTGAGTTCCGAAACGCCCAACGGACCATGAATCATCCGGTCGTCTAAGCCAAGTCCCCCTTTTATTTTTGCCCCCTTACCAACAGCGCACAAACGTCGCATTGTTCAAAACCTTCAGTACCAATAAAGTCGCATTGCATTGATCTAATCATCTCTCAATCGCCCATCAAAACAGTTGTGATCTTAATGCAATCTTCTCTGACTAATTGAGCGACATGATTGGTCTTTCGGCAATAGACACTCGGTGTACATGAGGCTAGTCTGTATTCGGTTAATTTGGCACTTGATGGATGCTTCACTTTGCAGCCAATCTCGAAACTGCAAAGATTTGGGAACTCAGTTACGTTGTCTACAGTGGGACTTTAAGCAACAGATTATGATAGCTAAGAATATAGATATGGAACGTGTTGTTGGACGCCAGTTGCGTTAGCCTAGCCCAGTACTTCAATCGAACCCATTGTACCTGTAGCTATTGTTTCTGATGAATCTTGACATCTACAATTCTGATTTGCCCATCCACTCAACTGGCTGATATTGTTCCCATCATCTGACGACTGTCGACAAAGAAACCCGAAAGTTTGCGGCAAACAACTCACCCAAATTTTCAAGTGGCGCGACTTCAACCGCTAAAAAACTAGCCCTACCCTGAAAAACGCCCAGAACTAAAAATACCCACTTCCCTCCTCCGATCCTCTTCCACCGCCTCATCACTTCTCAACCCATCAAAAGCCCATAATGTCCCCCTCGTGCTTCTCATCCCTCCCCGCGCAACCAACCGACGAGATCTTCGATCTCCTCGCAGCATATCGCTCCGACGCCTCTCCTGATCGCGTCAATCTCGGCGTAGGCGTCTACTGCACCGACGAGGGAAAATCATGGCCCTTGGATGTAGTAACCCGCGTTGAGAAGCAGCTCTTCGATGAGGCTAGTCTTACAAGACACGATTATCTTCCCATCGAGGGCGATCAGCAGTTTCTCAAGGTTGCGAGGGATTTGATCTTTGCGGAGCAGGATGATTTGAGTATTGCGAGCGTGCAGACTGTCTCCGGCACCGGAGCGAATCATATCGGCGCGAGGTTCGTGGCGGATTACTTGACACCGCAGAATGTTTGGGTTTCGGATCCGACGTGGGCTAATCACCATATGATCTGGGAGTCTGTTGGACTGAAGCCGAGATTATATCCGTACTACAAGAAATCGGATTGTTCGTTGGATTTTGAGGGCATGATTAAGACGCTGGAGGAGCATGCTCAGCCACGCGATGCTGTTTTGCTGCACGCTTGTGCGCATAACCCAACTGGTCTTGACCCTACCAAGGAGCAGTGGAAGGCCATTGCGGAAGTCTGTCAGCGAAAGCAGCTCTTCCCTTTCTTCGATGCAGCGTACCAGGGTTTTGCATCCGGAGATCCTGCTGAGGATGCATGGGCGATTCGACATTTCTACCAACAGCAGCCTCGACCCGACATGATCGTCGCGCAGTCATTCTCCAAGAACTTTGGTCTGTACGGTCACCGAACAGGCGCTGTTCATCTTGTTCTTGCGGAGCCTTCCAAGGAGATTCGCGATAACGCGTACTCGACATTATCGTACCTCCTCCGATCTGAGATCTCAATGGCGCCAAAGTATGGATCTACTATCGTCAAGACGGTTTTGGATAGTGAGGAGTTGACTGCGGCTTGGATGGCTGATCTGCAGGTTATGAGTAGTCGTATCAAGAGTATGCGACAGGCTCTTTATGATGAGTTGGTTCGATTGGAGACGCCCGGTACATGGAACCATATTGTTGACCAGGTAAGTCAAAACGGTCTGCATATTGAATGCGAGGAAGTGCTGACAGTTATAGATTGGTATGTTCTCCTACACTGGTCTTTCTCTCTTCGAGGTCAAGGTTCTTCGTGAGCGATTCCATATCTACCTGCTCAACTCGGGTCGCATATCTATTTCTGGATGTAAGTTTCTCTTTCCAATCCCTAATCTCGGCTTCTCTAACGAGTGGCTAGTGAACAAGAGGAACGTGCAGTACGTCGCCAAGGCAATTCACGACGTCCGAACTCAGGGCCACGAGCTTAATGGAACCAACGGTACGAATGGCACCAACGGGGTAAATGGACATTAGATTATCTTCATTACATAGATTTCCAAAGAGCTAGATATGTCCTCCCGGGCGAGAAAATAAATCCCTTTACCATGAGCCAATTCTCCCAATGTCGTGCCGAAAGTCTTTTCTGATGAGCTATGAACCACCAATATGTGTTGCCTATAACTAGTTCATCCAGCGAGTGTCTTTTTCGCAGCTTCTTATTTGAGATCACTTATTAGCTGTAGGTTTACATTGCGTGGACTCTTGAGACAACGCGGGGCTGAAGCGGTGACATTCTTGTAAATTCCGATGTCGGGCCGAGCTCGGCCATAAAGATGCGCCGCAAACCCATCCAACAATTTACAAAACGTCAGTGAGTAGAGAGTACAAAGCATCCTTATTCTATATTCACTCACATATAAGGTGTTTCTTCTCTCTCTAAGTTCATCTTTTGAGTTCATCTTTCAAGTCATTTAAGCTTAAATGTCGTGTTACATGGTCTCTATAGCCTCAATAGATTTTATCTACTTTGGAGATGTCACTACGTCTTCTGCTACATTGATTCGTGATTTGGGGTACGACCCAAAAGTGCAGCCTTGATGAGCATTTATGTGAAGCTATCAGCCTCTGCCTCACGTTAACTGTCGGGTTTGGTATTCTTTACCAGTCACATGGCGGGACGTGCACAGTTGCTTCTTATTCCAGCCTATGTTGGTCACCTACACGTAAAAAGCCAAGTTCCAACACTTCTCAGTATTATTCGCGGTGCTTTGAGCCCAACCCTTTCGTCAACAGATAAAGCCGGACGTCTCATTGGCATATATCCTGTCAACGCCATAGTCGCCCCCTTCACAATCTTCGGAAACGTAACTCTCATATAGACCCTCTATAACTGTTTATTATTGTGAGTTCACTGGACCTACAAATTTCAGAAGAGCCACTAGGCGTGCTTTCAACGCCGTTATCATCAGCAGCTTGTTCCTGATGGGCAACATCATCGGGCTCCGGACCATTCAAGCTGCAGACGTACCGGATTTCCGGCCTGCCAAACTTGCTTTCATGAGTACATAAACTGGATATGCAGTCACCACTTTTGCGCTGTTTTGGGACTTTGTCTAGGCGAATAAGACACCATATGATTGGAGCAAGGAGGTGGATAATGCGTACATGTCTCCTGAGGTCTGGCCAACTACGACCGATGCAGAGAACAAGGGGTTCCAGTACATGTTAGCCATTGAGAACACAACGTGTGAACCCGGTTGTTATTGGTTCATCGTGTACACTTCGGCGTTGTTGAGGGATGAATTACTCAGCCGGACCAATTCTAAGAGCGAGACGAAGCTGTGACCGAGAATGAGGTTCCAAAACAATATCCGTAATCGAGTCAAAGCAATCGATCTGCTTCTCAAGCTCCTGAGTTCGCATCATTAGTGGTCGGCTAAGTATATGTGTTCCACAGAGAACGGTGGGCCATAAGCACCATTTTCCTAATTAGGAAATTTTCAACTCAACAAACCCAGCCTTGCTAGCGGATAACTCGGGAACCTTGTAACGAACTTTTTCAGAGTCAATGATAGGTTATCACAAGGTCTCGTCTGAGATGGTCCGGCGGAGTCCGACTTGACCGTCTGTATGGAAGTTGATATGACCTTGAGAGGTATAAAAGTTCAGAAAGCGCCCAGTGTTTCTATCTCTATCATTAACATCCTCTTCTTTACACGCTTCAAAGAACTTCAGAGAATTTTAGTGAAACTGATCTCATCATGCCCGATACCCTCACCCTCCAAGGCAAAGTCGCCATTGTTACTGGCTCAGGTCGTGAGAACGGCATTGGCGCTGGTATTGCCCTCGCCCTTGCTCGAAACGGTGCCTCAGTCGTAGTAAACTACGTCTCGGACTCCTCCAAGCATCGCGCCGAGAACGTCTGCAACACGCTACGTGAAGCAGGTGGAAAGGCTATCGCTATCCAAGCTTCTGTTGATACTACCGAAGGAGCAAAGTATCTCGTGGACAAGACTCTTGAGGGATTTGGGACCGACCATATTGATATTCTTGGTAAGTTAGTCGTGCAGATTTCCTCTTCGGGGTTAATAATGGTAGTTAACAACGCTGCAACTGCGTTTCTTTGCCCCATCGCCGATGAGCCGAATGTTGAGCAACTGACCAAAGTCTTCCAACTCAATGTTCTGGGAGCTTTTTATATGGTTCACTATGTCGTTGCTCACATGCCTCCCGGCGGCCGTATCATCAACATCAGTTCTACCAACTCCAAACGAGGAAACGTCATCGCCTCTTCGTATGCAGCTTCCAAAGCTGCTCTTGATAGTTTGACTTGGACATGGGCTGGAGAAGTAAGTAGCCCCCATAGTACCTCCTTTGGATAGCAACTGACTTAAGATGAATAGCTTGGTCGCAGCAAAGGTATCACTGTGAATTCCGTGGCCCCTGGTCCCGTAAGAACGGAGTTTTATCCCAAGGGAAGAGAGGATGAGTTGATGAAGTGGGAGATTGATATCACTAGAGCTGCTGATCGACCTGGAACGCCTGAGGATATTGGCGATGCTGTTCTTTTGTTGGTCCAAGAGAAATCTCGATGGATTACGGGGCAGTATATCGGTGTCAATGGCGGCGTTACTCACTGAGTTACATTTCTTGCAAATTCATAGTACTAGGATAGCCATTCCCCAATATCAGACCGAAGATGCGTCATCTCCAATGGAGAAACCTTTTCTACCCATACCACCTTTCGTAAACATTCCATTAAATCCTCCCATGATCGTAGCCGAATAGATGACATGGTTTGAGTGATCTGGTCTATATACCAGGGTTTTGAAGAACCAACACCCATACAGACTTGGATAACCAAAACCCAAAGCTTCAATTCCTCTTTCCCCTTCCAAATCTTGTCATCTAATTGCGCCATAAGTTGTTTAACTGAAGTATTTCTTCTTGCTGCAACGTATAGCGCATCACCAGATGATTGTGTGGTGACCAACGCGAATAGGGAAACTGCTGAGATGCGCACTATCTCTGCAAGGATTCCAGTAGACGTCGCACGCAAGGACTCATGGCGTTTCTTTATAGAATCCATTCTTTGCAGTGATAAGACTTGATGTGCTAGAGCGCATACTGGAATGAGAAGATCAAGTGCGAATGGGCTGACGCGCCATACTTCATTTAGCAAGATGGCAACCTGATTCGCGGATGTGAGAGCGCCATCGATGACGGCGATTTGTTCCTTAATCGGCTGGTCATCACTTCTCCATGAGGTTAACAGCTTTTGTGCGTATCGGGATCTGGTAGCTTTCGGTAAGGAAGGTAAATCTTGGGGTAGAGGGAATCTCGGTTCGGCATCCTCTACCATTGAGCCTAGAAGGTCGCAGCTACGGTAATAAGTAAGCGTAATACTGAAGAAGGTCAGAAGGCTTACATAAATAAAGACTGTCGAATAGCAGGACGTGAGTCTAATTCCTCAACTCCACCGGCCATCTCAACTATTCTTTCAAGCCCTGCCATGTGCACTAACCACGATTCAGAATTCCCAGCACGCATCTACCTCATTAGCCATAAGCTTCAACCCCATTTCGGTGACTTACATCAAAAGTCGCCAGACAAATCACCGTCCCAATAACAGCATTCTCACTAGCTTTACTCTCCACCTCAATCCCCTCCCTCACCAAACTCAACGACTCAGTATACTGCTGAATCTCCTCCACAGTCGGTGGACTTTCAAAAGTCGCCGTTAGGTTCTGTCTCAGTCTCAAAACAGGATCAACAATTGCGATCGATAGCAATCCTTCAGACACCATATCCATCGCCCGAAACAATCGTCGGAAATTATAGCAGACTTGAGCGTCGCCCCAGTATGTCGGAATGAAAATGGAGTGACTTGTTGGATTTGGTGTGCGGACTGTGCCCATTCTTCGGGAGATACCTATGTCTTTCATCACATGCTGGCGGATCTTTCGTTGGGCTGCTTTATCTTTTTTTGCGGGATTGACCTGGACGAATGCGAGTGTTGAAGGCCGTGTGTCAATTCCTGGGGGATGTTTTGGAATGGGAGGGGCTTTTTGGACTTTGAATTTGATCTCCATTATTCTCAAAATGTTTCAGCAGCCCTTTGATGAAATATGAGTTGTTGAGATGATGTGACAAGGCTAACTTGGAGTCTTCTCATCCTGGCTTAGTGGGACGGGTTAAATAATTGCCCGATTGCTGCCTAGAGGGTTGAAGCAACCAATGAGGTCAGGAGAATGAGATCCCTTAGGAACCGAGAAGGCACGTTAGATATACTTTCGGAGGCTTTATCCAATTAGACGATTAGTATCAAATGTACTTCTATCTAGGTAGAGGCCAGGCTGAAATATAAGTGTCTCTGATACTGCAGCCTGCAGATCGCAACCCCTTACCTCACTGGTGTGCCTCCTTGAGGCTGGTATTTGTGGCGTAATGATCAGCGGTCTATCAATAATGGATATAGACCCACATAAATACTTCAGAGGTGCTCTCTCGGAATCTAAGGGATACAGGGATTGAGATAAGCTTTTCCTTATCCTTATCGCATCCCGCCCATTTTATATTCATCGGCCAACATTTGACGCTGGCGGCCAGCAACGTACCCTGTACTTCTGTAGCTGGCAACAATCATCCTTCACAGTCAATGGAATTGAACCATTTCGACACTGAATGAGGCAATATTCTTTTTATTACATACTAAATCCGATGCATCCTTTCTCTGTTTCACCACCGTATCGAAATTGCGCCCTCGTTCAAGGTGATATTGAATTACTGTACGGGCATTTGTAGATTGTAAAATAACCTTTGACATGTGAACGTGCAATTGAAGTAAAAGGTCCACTCCATAAACGATAAAACCATTGCCCTTCTGCGTGTTAATTCTAAATCTAAATTTCCCACAACAATTCAGAGGATTCTTGTTTACCTCAGATCGCGCAAAACTCTGACATGACGATGAATGACTACAGACCGCCCCCCGAAACGAATCTGACTGGTCAGATCGATCCCTCAATCGAGATCAATCCAGACCTCCATCCCAACCACGTGGTCCCCAAGCAAGCATCAGAATAAACACTTAGATTAACGTCACGCATCACTCTAATAAAATAGACCAGTCTAGGCACACTCAATGCCAACATCATCCATCCCAATTCCCCTCGGAAGCAAAGCAATCCAATCCATCTTCCGAGGAACACCAACCTATCAGCACCTCCCCCCCACGGACCCAAGTCTCAGCTTAGCATAGTCGCAATTTCCGCGGGGAACCCTAATTGCCCACCCAACCAATCATAGCGCGTCTAAAGCCGACATCATATGCCGGCAGCTGTGAGAGTTTCCGAGGGGGCCAACGTTCCCCAGATTTCTTTACTCCAGGTAAAACGGCGAACTCCAGTACCCCGGATCCGATAAGAGAAACCCCGCTCGGCACTAGTGAGCGCGCGCTGGGGAGAGTTTAATCGAGACATTAGGTATAAAGGGGGTCAGACCGACAGTGTCGATCTAATTTTACTTTTTCTTCACTTCTCATCAGCTTTGGAACAAGATGGGTACCAGCGCGCAGAAGGAGAAATTGCAGAATGGCGCTGATACTGCGTCCAACATGACCGACACTCCCGGTGGTACTGTTGAGAGGTACGCGTTCCGTGCATTATTCAATTACCACGTCTGACTCACCATGTTAGCATTGAGAATGCGCAATTCTACATTGATCCCAAGGCAGAAGCTAGACTTCGTCGAAAGATTGACTGGATGATCGTTCCGACCGTCTGTCTCCTCTATCTCTTCTGCTTCATCGACCGCGCCAACATCGGTAAGCCCTCCCTTCCCCGTTCTCCCCTACTCACTGAACCTTCAAATTAACACGAGTCAGGAAACGCCCGCCTCGCAGGCCTAGAAGAAGATCTCGGCCTAACAGGCAACGACTACAACCTCGTCCTATCAGTATTCTACATCAGCTACATCTTCTTCGAGATCCCCGCCAACCTTCTCTGTAAATACATGGGTCCCGGATGGTTCATCCCCTTGACATCATTAGGCTTTGGTCTATGTTCTATTTTCACAGCGTTTGTTTCGAATATTCATCAGATTTGCGGTGTGAGATTCGTGTTGGGGATTTTTGAGGCGGGTATGCTGCCAGGTATTGCGTATTACATGTCGCGATGGTATAGACGATCGGAACTTACCTTTCGGCTTTCGTTGTATATCGTTATGGCGCCGTTGGCGGGTGCGTTTGGAGGGCTTTTGGCATCGGCGATCCTCAAGCTTCCTCATTTTGGACGCTTCACCAGCTGGGAGATGATCTTCGGTAAGGCTTCTCACGTCGCACAACACGATCAAATACTGACCTTTTCACTAGCTATTGAAGGTATTATTACCGTTGGCCTGTCTATTATCTCATTCGGTAAGTCCTTTCCATTCTAATGATCTACCCCATTGCTAACATGTCTCAGCCACTCTCACCGACCGTCCCCAATCAGCCGCCTGGCTCACCGAGGAAGAAAAGGCCCTCGCACTCAACCGCATCAAAGCCGAACGTCTCGGAACAACCGAAGTCCTCGACAAAATCGACACCGCCAAGATTCTCGCCGGCATCCGCAGTCCTCTCACCCTCTCAACGTCCATAATCTTCCTCCTCGACAACATCACAGTGCAAGGCCTCGCCTTCTTCCTGCCCACCATTGTACGAACCATTTATCCCGAGCGAACAACTATTTCTCAACAGCTGTTCACTGTTCCGCCTTATGTCGTCGGTGCTTTTTTCACGGTTCTTATTCCGGGGATCAGCTACAAGTTTGATCGCAGGCAGATATTCATCATTCTTTGTGCGCCCATGGTTATGGTGGGTTATGCGATTTTTCTGGGGACTACGAATGGGCATGCGAGATATGGTGCTACGTTCCTTGTTGCTAGTTCGGCGTTTGCACTGGCGCCTTTGACGAATTCGCATATTAGTGCCAACGTCCTCAGCGACACGGCGCGCAGTGCTGCAATTGGAACAAATGGTACGTTCACCAAAACATCACTCTTACCTTTGACAAGATGCTAACTATTCACAGTCATGTTCGGTAACGTCGGCGGATTGATCGCAACCTGGTCCTTCGTCAAGAGTGATGCACCTAATTACCCCATCGGAAACGGTCTGAACTTGGCTACTTCAAGCACAATTCTTGTTCTTGGTGCCGCGACTCTTTGGTGGATTAAGCGTGATAACCGGAAGCGGGCTAGTCGATCTGCTGAAGCTGAATTGGCTGGTATGTCGCAGCAGGAGATTCAGGACCTTGATTGGAAGAACCCCAACTTTCGATGGATTGCTTAAGCCACAGTCTTCGCTTGATAGTATAGTTTTAAATATTGGAAGTGATTCAATGCACTTATCCTTTTCTGAACCTGGTGCCCGTAATGCTTTTGCTGTACAAGTCCGTGATGTTTTGTGGACCGAGGGCTGCGTGTCTCAAACTTGGCACTGAGTCATCAATAGTGTCGGTGTAATATTGATTCTGGATCCAGACTCAATAGTTGAGTTGGCCAGAATCATTAGGCTCCGACACTAACAGATAACCCGGTTCCCGTTTTGTCGGCATCAGGGTTGCAAAGACAATTACAACAGCCTTTTCGCTATCATCTTCCGGACGGAAAAATCTACAATTCGTGATCTGGCATAAAATGAGTGCAATTAGCTCGACTCGCAGGTTCAGCGACAGTAAGTCCTTTATCTCTGCTTTGATCTATGCTATTCACAGTCATACTGATATCCGCCAATTGAAAATACACACCAGCAACGGCATTCTGCCACTTACATAATGGGGGGATCCATTGGTATGGGGCAGTGGGGGCAATATTCGCGTGGCCGTGATGTTCTGGAACCCAAAAGCCTTACACCGCCATATTAGTGATGCATCAACCTAACTAATCTGGCCTGCAGGCGGGGGAAGATAGCAATAAGCTCAATTTAATCCACAACCTTAAACAGACCTCGTTCTGCTGCAATAGCTCTGTTGCTAGAAGAAGTGCCTAGAACACCCACGTTTATGAACTGGAGCAATGCTGTGTTCGGTCAGATGAGACACTGAGCTCTTGACCATCTTGTCTTGTTTGTTCATGCGGGATTTATTTCAGAACTACTGTTCAGCTGTTCATATTTTCTGTTACTGCTATTACGAACCTGTGATTCACTTTGAGCCTTACGTATAAAATGCCATGCATCCTTCTCGTAGTCATTCTCTTTACTTTGCAAGATCATATCACCGATCTACCAAATCTTCTTCGTCAGCACTACATACCAACGACACCCCTCTAGTAGAAAGCCTAAACCCAGCCAGCCGAAAACATGTGTCAGATCAGAACCCTCTTGAAGAACTGCCAGAAATGCGACAAGCCCTTCTTCCCCGAAGTCTCGGTGAGTCGCTGCCAAAAAGCCGTAGATAAGAAGGTACAGCAGTGCGAATGGGGAGATTGCTATGAGGTTGAAGCAAAGGCAATTGGAAATTGGAGGGATTGTACGAAATGCTGGGCGGATTATTTGGATGAGTGTGAGAGACGGAGACTCGCGTTGCTGCAACAGGCAAAGTAATCGTGGATTTGAGAGGTTGTTTGAGATTGAGGAATGAAGGATAGTGTATCCAAGATCTTAAAGGTATTATTCTTCATAATCTTCTTGTTAGAAGCATCGTAGAAATCGATTGTATGCCCTGTGCACTGATACTACGAGGCGGTTCCACGGACATACTTTCACTCGTCGGAATATGGAACACAGGAGAAGTAAGATGGTCTAGGGTACGTAGTCTTTTCCGAGACAAGAAGGTTAAAGAGATACAGGCAATAAGTAGCTAGCGGTCTCTCAGGCTCTCAGGCTCTCAGCCCCTGGTGTACCATTCTGTAGTTGCTGCCTTCTACAGATACAACTCAATTTCGTTCGATTTGAAGGGCTCATCTAATTTATACCCCCAATCCAAAGCAGTTGTATTGTCCGTTGAGTTTGCCTCCGTGGCCTTAATATCGGGCCATAGCGCTTCCAGCCTGACCGTCACCCTATCAGCAGCCTTGAGCATCCTGATCCAATTTCCGGGCTTACGGATGTTCTTTCCAGGAAGCTCAATGTCTTGCTCTACCGACTGGTTGGGTGCAAGGATGACATATCTGTCATTTTTAGTACCATCAAGAACGTTCTCGCTTGACGCGTTTTGCGCGGCAAAGTTGACTTTGGTCTCCTCCTCGATGATCGAAAATAATCCGTTTTCGAATGCATGTGCATCCATTGGGCTCTTGTCTTCATTGAAGCAGAGTCTGAAGGGGCTCTTGTTGATGAATTTGACGTTGATGGTTGGGGGACTTTTGCTGATTTGTTTGATAGTGAGCTCTGAATCACCCAGCGCGTCGCGGAGACGCTGCAGGTCCAATTCTTTCAATTTATCCTCTTCATGAAAGCGGCGAATTTCCGCGCAGAGCTCCTTTAACGACTTCTTCCCCCAAGCATCAAAGATACACGGGCGTGTCCATGGCCATTGGCGGTCTTTCGAATCTTTCTTGGCTGGTTTCTGGACTGGCCTTTTCCATTTTTTCCGAATTGGGTCCCAGATTGCTTGGGGTTTATCGTCTGCTTTCTTGAATTTGTCTTTACGCCAGTAATTGGGTGGAGGCAACATTGGTGAGCGGGCATTCAGGCCCTTGTGGCCATTCGAGTCTTTGCGGCGTGAACATGGGCAATCAGGTTGTGGAGCGGCTGTGGCAAGGCATGCCAGAAGACCGAAGAGGATGATCAGGGAAAGAAAGGGTTTGAGAATCATTGTGAGAAGTGATGATTGACGGAGTAGAGTGTGTTTGTGCGACCTTTGTGGGACAAAGGTGTTGACAAAGGTCTCTGGCGTCGTGACATTTGCAATTCTTTTGGCAGAGGATGTGGTACTTATAGACGAAAGGATAACTGAGGAGGTTTGGTGTGAGGAAGAGGGGTTAAAAGCCACTGGTCCTACGTGGTAAACAGGAACGAATGTGAAACTGGGAAGTGAGGGGGCGAGCAAAAGAGTGGTGCGCGACGAAAGGTCTTGTGGCATAGATTGCGAGGACTATTGGGTCAATCCCAAGCTCAACTGGCTGAATCGGACCTGTTGGAGCGGGGGTGCATTGCGGCGTTCATGTGTTCTCAAACCCGCCTTTGGGACTATTGAGTCACGATCACGCAATATGGGAGCAGAGATATGAAAGAGGCTGCATGGTCGACGAATAGATGCCTAAATTTTGTCGCTGAAGTAAGTCATCATCTGTTATGTTATGCCATCTATCGTTCTACTGGGCTTACTTCAACCAATGTTCAGTAAGGTGCAAAGAGTCACCGCATCACCATTCGTTTCTTGTCCTGTGGCGCAATAGGGTAGGCAACTCAATTGTTCAATGGATGACGCCTGCAAGTTCTGAGTGTGGACAAATGCGATTTCAACACAAACATTACGTTATGGGCAACCGCCACAGTATTGGTCATTTTCATAGCTAAATACAAGAGACGCCGAAGAAACAATGCCGTGGCGCGATGATACACGTTTTACTGGCACAAATGAAGTTAAAATAAAGTTTGATACACGTGATGGGCCACAGGCATTAATTTCATTCTGAGGGCATCACGACAAACCTCTTCCAACCACCTCAACTTCTCTCAACTATAACAATTGCAATTCTTCATCAATCCGAGATATAAATATATCATTGGAAAGCCACAATTCTGGAGATTCTATTCATCAAAGGTGGATTGACCCAGAGACCGGCTTGCCGCACTTCCATCGCTTTAACTCCGAGAACCTCGAAGAACGTACCGTCGCCGCAGCAGCTCTCATCAAGTCAAGGTTTTTCCCCTCTATCGCGGCTGCTGCCCGGGCCTTCAAAGTCTCATATAAGAGACTTCTTTCGAGGGTAAGAGGAGCGAATCCACACAGCCAAAATGGCAGGAACAACACTCTTTTCTCACCAGAAGAGGAACAGTCGATAATTGTGTGGTGTTGGCGGCGTATCACGCAGGGACATCACATACAATATCGTACTCTTCGTCAACATGCCAATGCGATCCTTAGGGCCACCGGCAGGAAGGCTACGGCCTCGCGCTTCTGGGCTCGCCGCTTCATGAGACGTCATCGTCAGATCTTTTATAGAAGAAAGGCGACGACGAGAGATGCACAGCGTAAAGCGATGGAGGATCGTGCCTCTATTCAGAAGTGGTTTCTAGAGTGGTATTACTTCTCCCGCGGCGGCGTGAAAACCGAGAACATCTGGAACATCGATGAGACAGGGTTCCAGATCGGATACTTAAAAAATGGTATCTTCGTGTGGACTTTCAGCGAAATAAACCAGCCAGTCCTAACTGATGCTCATGAGACTATCTCTATCATGATTATTGAAGCCATATCGGCAGCTGGGGCGGTAATACCGCCATTTATAATCATGCCCGGTGTCCAAATCCCGTCTAAGTAGGTTGACAACAATCTTAACGGCGAGGCTGTCATCACGACATCTCCAAAGGGATATATCAATGATATTATCGCTTTAGAATGGTTTAAATACTTCATCAGACATACAAAGCCGGCTCGAGAGTGGCAGAAAAGGATTATCCTATTGGATGGTTGTGAATCTCACTTTATGAAGGATCTTTTCGCACATTGCGAGTCTCATAATGTCACTCTTTTCCCCTTTCCTCCGCATCTCACACATATCCTTCAACCTCTTGATATTGGTATGTTTAGCTGCTATAAACACTGGCATCAGGAGGTCCTAACGAGGGAGATTGCAGACGGTGCAACCGACTTTAATAAAGCGGACTTTCTATTCCATCTTCAGGAGATATGAAGGCACACAATAAAGAAGTCAACGATCCTCTCTTCATGGCAGAAGTGTGGCCTTTTTCCTTATAATCCAGCTGTTATCTTAGACCGTATGGTGAATCCGTTGTCGTCCCTGACTGCGGAAGTAGCTGAGACTCAACTTCTGGGTTATACCTCCTTTAGGTCTTCCTCTGACGACGACTCTGACTCTCATGACGAAAATGAGGAGGAAGACGACGATGATGCCTTCCAAAATATATATCCAGATGAAGCTCATAATAAGGAGATTATAATGATGCCCTCTACGCCTCCGACGGTCAACTAGGGCGCCCTGGAGACCCCCCCCTTCTGCATACATAGGATTCAACAATATGAGCGTTATGTAAAGCTTCGAATCGATGCATCAATTATTTCCGGGGTTGCGCTAACACCATCTGTAGCGCATATAAATAAAAAGGCAAGAAAAGCCTCTACAACACTGGCGATCAATAGCATCACGGCGACTCAGGAGATGCGCCGTCTTAAGGAGAAGAATCTTACTCGCTGGGCTCACGACCAGGGGACATCAATCATGGCTAATTACAGGCCAATTCGCATAAGCAATGCCAGACTGCGCATCGCCAAAGACGATTACAATTAACAGTTACAACAGGAAGAAGAGGAACGGCGGGTTAGGAAGAAAGCCGTGAAGGACAAGACGATATATATACGCAGGTGGGTTATAAGGGTGCGAGGAGTCATCCGTGAGAGTATCCAGAAGCTAAAGGTTGAGAATATCTATCTGGCTTCCTCTCAGACTGCTTGGAAAGGACTCAAAGGCCGGCCACAGAGAGAGTGGTGGACTAAGTCTAATAGACATCTTTATCTCTCGTCCGCAAAGTGGATAAGCAAGAGATACACGCTGCATCGCGAGATAAGAGAAGACCAGGGACTTCTTCCTCACTGGAAACCTCCTATCACGATGCCCTTCGACTATGACGGCGAGGTTGTGCAAGAAGCAGTAGATTTGCTTACCGACGAGGAGCAGATACGGCACGAGGGAAAGAAGGTTTTGTCTCTCGAGTTTGACGGGTTGGAAATCGTCAATGACGAAGAAGAGATAAGCGCAGACGACGACGACGATGATGTGCTTATTAGAGACGTTATTAAAGTCTGTCAGACGCCTTTTTGGGTGCCTAAAGAGGAGGAAAGCTCATAGGGGTTATCTGATGGTTTGTCGATTTTTAT
>NJCR01001226.1:6702-19445 GCA_002234235.1 Fusarium hostae
GCTGCAAGCTGGCATAAAGGAGGTACAATGTCAATTGTATTACAGATTCCTAAGACATTTCTCTTCTCTACATACAAGACAGCTTCTAGACATAGTTAGGTACCGGTAATTCGAAACTCGCGGTACTAATAGGCCCTATTCAGCTTTATACGTTTCAATCGAAATAAGAATACACTCATCCCATACGAAGCCTCCGGGCCTCTCGCATTTACCTTCAATCCCTTCAAGGTATCCTTTGCATATCACGTCGTCCACTTTATAGTTCCGACAATACCGGCCATCCTTAACGAAACTTATCCCGATCTCAATTTCTTTTTCATGAGAAATTTTCTTCCAGTCTGAGTAAGTAAAAGGCACTTTCTTAAACGCATTACAAAATGATTGTTCCATTTTTAACCTTACTTCTTCTTGCAAGGTAGAGCTATTATCTTCATAGCAAGCAGGTGCTACTGTAATAGTGACAGGATGCTTTGACTTCACCATTCCCCATCCCGCAGCAGAGGCTGGGGCAGTCCCCGGACCATACAACCAGAGACATAATCGTCATCTGCGGATTTTCAAGAAGTCTGTATGGTGACATTGGATCACTGTGAAGTGTATTCTGGTTCATCCCTGGGTTCAATACTTAAAACTCCTATATGGTCATGTCTAGAAGGGCCGGCAAATCGAATGTGCCACCGGGGCGAGGTGTACTCAGCATAATCATAAATCGCCATGACTAGTTAAGCTTAATAGTAGATAGACTAATAGCTAGATTAGGAAATTCACCCTCGTAAAAAAATGATAGTTGAGGTTTATGAATTATACTTCCACGTGAACACGAAATAGTAGATGCAAGGCTTTTCAATTAATACATTTAGCATATATGGTATTAGAGTCTTAGCAAAGAATATAAAAATCATCCAGGACTATAAGCATCAACCAGGGATGGATTTCATAGCTTATTATATTTTCTATCAAATATCTAGTGAGTACTGTTGTTGGTGGTACGCTGTCCTTGCATCTAGTGTAAATCACATACCAATGATTTATTTAAACTTTCCTTCTTTATTGCTCTAAGTCTATATAGCTTTCCTGGTTATTTACACACACACAATGTTACTGAAAAAATGATTGAACTATTTGATCAAGTCGCTGGTGGGTTATTAGCACCTGAGCTCCATGACTGGGGGTCTCTATCTAGACACAACTTACTGCCGGTTTCAGGTTTGGGTTGATGATTGCCTTCTTTACCGGACAAGGGGGCGTCAAAGCGTAAAAGGTAGCGTAACCTGACCTGGGCGGGATCATAGCAAGTGTACTTATTGTAATGGGAGTCTGCTTCAAGGAAATTTGTCTTCGGTTTAATCGTGGGGTATGGCTGTCGAAGTTGAGCATTTGAAGAAAAGAAGAAGAAATTAAGACAGATATGCCTATAATGAGTGAAACTTACCATGTTGACCCCTTTGAGAGTCTTATGAACTTTTTCTGCGTCAATCCACTTGCTTGGACCGACTTTACCTCGGGTGTAATTCTCTTTGCCAATCGCGGCTTCACAAAGAAGAAGCAAAGCATCGCTCCTAGTGTTGCAGTCCTGGGCCGCCACGGACGATATATCGGTGAGGTCAATGCCCTTGGCGAAAAGAGAACCAGTCAAGGGACCTCTAGGGGGTGGAATTTGAAGACCATGGCTAAGAATACTACAGTAGTTTACGGCTCGGGAGCCGTGCCAGAGAAGATAACGTTTGGAGTCCTTGTCAGGATGATACGGCGAGGGTTCTTCTCGAAGATTAATGCGGAATATATCCTTTACTTCATAGTTGTCAAAGGCTCTATGATTGTTAAGATATTGGTTGACAGTCTGGAATTCAACGCTCTCTTGACTCAAAGCAGTCATCTCTTGGAACTGACGATTGAAAAGCTGCACCTCTTTTCCAGAATTGCTGGCAGCCTTCATAATTTCATATGCATTCTTTAATTGCCATAGGCCCTGGAGCTGTTTGGCACTTCTTTTCCATGTAGACAGATCGGTTTTGGCTTTCGTTCGATTCTTATGACTCCTTCTGGCCAGGGCAGCCTCTTTTGCGAGAGTCTTAAATTGCAGTTCGATATCATAATCTTTGAGACTCTCCAGGCTATATTTATAACCTAAGGCGTTCTTAGCCATGTTGAAGCCTTCCTCATTGAAAATGAGTTGCATCAATTTCTGAACAGGCTCTCTACCATTGCCAAAAGCATATTTGCCATCTTGGGCTTCATCGTTGCGATTTTCCCAGTCTAGACCTGTCTTGTCCTTGAACGTATCCCGGAACTTGTTTACAGCGTCATCCACTGATCCATCACCAAGGGATCTTTCTACCCATATTTTCCCATTGCGACCAAAACTGGTCAGTGTTTGGAATTTCGAGGCACCAGAGTTCTTTACGACTTTAATATCGTAAAAGTAGGATGATTTCTTTAATTTTGCCTCGTAGGCACGCTCAGAATCCTGAGGAATATAAAGGGAGTATTTTTCAGGTGTATTCTCGAAATCTTTCTTGCCGTCGTCTTCCGCATTGGGCTCTGCTTTGGTGTTGGACTTAGGGGCCTTTCCTCCAAACCTGTTGTTAGGCGGTGGCGATTCAACTTTGAATCTTACATGCTTACCCTCCATAATATCATCACTTCTATTGTCTTGACCCTCAACTGTCCCTTTGGCCCTAGCAACAGGGGAACAGTGACGAGCCTTTTTATGTAGGTTGGCTCTATTATCAGAGATGATTTTGAGAAGAAAATCTGGATCAACAATCTGAGGGCCATTATCCTGGGCTTTGCGGATCTCGTTTTTCTCAGACGGACTTGGTTGACTACTGATAATGTGAGTGGTGTTTTTATCGACTTTGTCTCTATAAGACCCTCCATACATGACTATGAAACCCTTGACGAGCCTCTCAAGAGCGTTCTTGGTCACCACAATACGATAATCTTTCAGAGGCTGTACGTTAGGGCTCCGTGTGGCAGCTCTTGTCATCCTCATGCTGAGAGATATTAATGATCCAAAGGAGTCCAAGAGTGTAGAGTGACTGGTTACTACGCGGAACAGGCTCAATATATGGTAATATTGGCTGTCGCAAAAGGACCTTAAAATAGGCATCTTCCTTCCTCGTGATCATGGACGTATATATAGCGCGCACAATAGCTATTGTTAAGTCATGTCAGAACTACCACATGGCCCTAGAACATATTAGAGACCCAGTATCTTCTCCGAAAATAGATCGATCACAGCAATTATGAAAAACCCTTGTACTACATGTGTTACTCCTCAACACCAAGAGTACCTAAAGGTGAATTTTGCCGCCACAACCTGACATGTGTTCAAACAGTTTCACCTTCCCCCACAACGTGAATTGGTTATGTTCAGAAGACTTGAATTGGGCGAACATTTGAAGTTTCTATACACCCGAGAGTGTGGGACCTGAAGACGACCTCGTTGCAGCATCACCAGCCAAGAAGGATATGGTCTCTGCCCATATCATATCAAAGAAGGCCAAGGCTTCGAAGGTTAAAGGCTTTACAGTGTCTCATTGACTCCAGCCACAGTGGCATTCACTATCAGGTTCAATAATTTCAAGGCACCATGCTAGCCTACTTGACAATACCGTATTCTTGAGGTCTCATGTTTAGTAGTTTTTTCATGACTATCTATCACCTAGTAGTCCTTATTACTTCCCCTTGTTTTAGAAAGGAATTAGAGTTCGCTTGGTTAGATAGCTTGCTGAGAGGTTTTACAGGGCGACAGGAATTATTGATCGACTTGCCATTAAGTATTCTAGAGCTTAACCCTGTTGACTTTATGCTAATCTCAATAAGGCACGCAATGGCAATTGAACACCGATGTGCACATGCTTCCAGTCTTCTTCCGAATATTCCAGATAGTGACTGTCGGATGTGATAGCATCATACCCACACAACCCCAGCCAATTACAATCAAATATATATTCACCCACGGCCCTCGCGACAGAGGTTTACCAAAAGTCTATGGCTGTGGCCTTTCGTGATTAAATTTCCCCCTTGTTGTGTTTTTTAATGCAAGTTCGCCTGGCAAACAGAGCACTATAAGACTCTTATCTTAGCAAGATCAGCCATATTTCTGTTAAAGCTTTCTTGTAAGTTTGCCAATCCGCCGGGATATAATAACTGCTAGTATCAGAATGTAGAATACTGAATTAAGGAGATTGGGAATTAACTAAAAAGGACGGGCGTTATGTTATTTCTGCAAGTCTTACTCGACACTATTTCCAACATATCCAGATCGGCCAAAAGCTTCCTCTTCGAAATTTAGGTTGTGCAGTGTGAGATGCATGGCAAGTAGTTGGCTATATAGATAGCATTCTTTTTTCTCATCCTATGTATATCGCCAACTTATAAGGATGGCATTTATGCGCCTATTTCTGGATATTTTACCACACATATGCCAGGGATCTCCATGAATGTAAATTTTCGCTTATAGTAAGATCGAAGTCGATTGTCCCTTCTTGGCAGTCACTGATTTATACCACACGGACGTTACTGACGGGGTGCATGGCTTACAGAGTAGTCTAAACCTATCGGCAAGGTATTCCTGTACGCCTTGCGGGCAGCTTACGTGCATGTTCAAACAGTCTAATGCAATGTCACAGCAGATTGTCATCAATCCATTCTTTATTACCTCCAGCTGCTGGCCTTCCTTACGATGTCCAGAGATAGACGCTTCAGTACTGTTTCGAAAATGCCCGGAATCAGACCTCAGGATCTCAGGGCTTCAAGCCTGAATAAAATGGCTGAGATGCCTAAACCAGCTGTTCAACCATAAAAAGAAAAGACTAAAATACCTTGAGTACAGTATAGTGCATGGGCATTTTCGTCTGTGTGATAACACTCTCTTTTACTGGAAAGATAACGGGGCGTTTGGGTACACACACGGACTACTTAGACAGAAATATACCTTATACAAGTGCACTCGGTGATTGCATAGGGGTATCGGGGATAGATAAAACCAGCCTTTCCTACATATAAGCTAATACAAGAAGATACCATGTGACTATGGGACAGTTGTAGGGCAGCTGTCGTTACAACTCCCTTCATCACAGGGAGTTGCTACAGTAGAATATCATCAGTTCAAGGCACACAGCGCGGTATTTGGCCTTTATGGCTGCAGAAAAGCGCATATCCTGTCGTGAGAGAAAACTACTAGCAAGCGGGACAGGTGAGTTGCACTTCTGAGGCTCCGTGGCCATGTGGAAAACAAGACGGAACATCCAATACACAGATCTCTTCGTCAAGCTCGAGGTCAAAATACTCGACGGAGCCTACAGTAGTGGAACATATTCCATGTCCCTTGGCGGATGAAACTGTTGGATACAGGCTGTTGTGATAGAGGCTAGCCATGGCTAGCAGCGATCAGATCGAATGCTTCCTTTACTAACGTGGTTATCGTGGAAGCTTTGGTAGAAGCTTATACCCCAAGAAAAGACAATTTACAAGAATGAAAAGTAAAAAAAGAAAATAAACCGTATTCTTTATTATTTATATTAGCATCTTAAATTTAATTCTTGTGACTTGCAAAAACTCCCATAGCTCTTCACTATCGTACAACCAGTGGTTGAAATTCGGTGCTTATGGCTACAAGGCCCATACTCTGCATGAACATGCCTCAAAGAGACGAGCAAGTAACGTTTGTGTTAGCATAGTCGAAAGCATCCAGATACCCTATCAACTGGATCACAAAGGCGCATACCACCAGGCTGTGAAAGATCGAATGGGACCCGCATAGGTCAAATTTACCAGGATATAAACTTTCAGGGAACCTGGTCTTCAGAACCGCTTTTGTTACTGCCGATTTCTCTCTTGTCTGTGAAAGTGGGAAACTTACGACGTAAAACCAAGTCCCTAATAGAAGGCAGCCTGCTTTTGCTAGAATATAAGGAAAAGCTTTACTCATCATCTGCGACATACCGAACACATTGATTCCATGGATCAAGGGCGCAACACCGGACAGGCCAGTCGCCACAAACATCAACGTTCGGAAGAGGCGATACTTTGGGCCCTGGAACTTGGGATGCATTATCACGAATATGGCTGACGTTCCGAAAGCTCCAATCTATCGACCGACAAAAGAAGAGTATTAGAATCAAATGTCAGGCCTGAGATGAGGAAAAATAAAACTTTTTACATGGAGATTGACTAACCATAGACCAGTAGATATTGCGTAGCAAAGGCTCACACCAGAAAACCATGTATATCCCCAACATAAGATCACCCAGTATAAAGATCACTACACCCAGCATGTCCAGTCGCAGGCATAAATGATCCACGCGTTTGGAATGGTTCATTAAGGTGTGATATGTCGCTGACAACGACAGGCACGTGACGGCCGTCAACATGAAGATGGAAAAAGGAGTGAAATCGGCGCCAGTGACCCCGGAGTATTTGCTGGCAAGGTACTGCTGGCCGAGCAAGGAGAAAACGGCCGGGATGAGGTGGGAATAGATGTTGACCGACTCGTTGTGGATATACAACAAACTGCACAACGAAGCTTGAAACGAGCCTGAGATGTCTCTATAGCCGTATAGAATCCACTCGTTGGATTCATGCTGAAACCATTTCGGCATCTGATCGAGCGAGAGAAGAACCGGGTATGCGGTGTCGTTGATGGGTTCCACTTGTTTCTTTTTCTGCGCCTCAGGCGTTTGCAGGGGCGGAACTCGGAATCGGAGGTCGAATGCCATTTGCTGGTGTACCTGATGATAATGTAAGGTAGGAAGGCCAGAATTTGAAAGCAAGTGGAAATGCAAGATGAGTAAAGAGGGATTTACTTCTTGCTTTATCTCTTGCGCTGCTGTCCTTTTCATTCCATATTACAACCCCGACGGCTCCTGTGTGTAACCGGCCAAGCCAGGACCGAACCAGAATCAACCACATCGGCGTGTTTAAGCCGCACATCATACCAGTTACTACACTTTTCACTCTAAGGATCATGCTATCGTTCTTTTCAAGGTACAAGGTCTCCACAGAAAACGATTTGAGTGGCACGACACAACACCCGACTGGCTTACAGGAAGATCATGCTGTTATTGAATGCGAGCCTATCTCGGTCGTTTGGGTAGGACACGATACAATGGATCAATGACAGGTCCACAGTCCACTACTAGGTACAGTCCCTGTTATGATCCGTGCGCGGATGGAAAGCCGATTTCGATCCTTTCTGTATAGAATGCAACGTTTACAAGTAGATATCGTACCGTGGCTGCTTATATGCGCTGCAATTGATTCAATCTTTCTCGTACCTTACGGTAACCCATGAGAACCAAGCACTTATATGGCGCAAGGCCTGTGTAGCTCCCTAAGAGACGGCTGTCCATTGGTCTTGTGCGACTTTTTAACTACCAGGATGAGCTACTTCTTGTTCCGTAGGGTAAGAGAGAAAAACAAGGTGATTCTGAATGATTTCTCACTCTTTGAGGAACTTATATAATGTTAGATAAGTTCACTTGTAGTTACATGGCTTTTATATTATCACTTACCGGTAGCGATCCGTAGCGTAGTAAGTGAACACTAATATAGATGTTTCGTTCCAGGGTTCTGACAAGGCAGTGATGTGTGTGTTATATATCGCAACTTGTTCGTTGTATATACGTATCCGTTAATAGAACAGAGTAAGCCGAGATAGGAGGACGTGAATAACTTCTTGCCGGCCACGGGCTGATATTCTATAATGCTGCTTCTGACGATCAAACATTTAAATATTTCAATCACGTATATCATGGCAGCATGCTTAGCAAGCTGTTGAAGCAGAATGGGTTTGCTCATTTACGAATAAGCAACTCTGCAATCTGTGCGGCGACGTAAAGGGGTGACATAGTTTAGACAAACAGCTGCTAGCTGGAAAATTCGAGATAAAGTTGTGTGAGGATAGACAGTGCAAGAACAGGAATTTTAGGACTTTCTGAATGCCTATGTCTGTCAGAGATCCTTGCAAGTCCGTCGTGTCTCGCATGTTTCGTAGCATTGAAATGGCAGACTGGGCGGTCGCTGCATCCTCACCACCCAACTCAATGGTAGAGTAATACAGAGGCTGCAGGACAAAGTCGGCCGCCACCTGGTAACTCAGGTGTTAAGACCAAGTCATGAAAGAAATATTTGATTGGATCGGCAATACTGATAATATCGATTTTAAAAATAGAGGATACAGGTAAGCCAAAGGAGTGGTATCCAGATTATTTGCGAGGAACTGGAGGTCACCTAAGGCCACGTTTTTACGACATACTGAAAAACAAAGCGTTAGGTTTGGATCGGGCTGGATGCTCTATGGCATAACCAGATTGAAATCTTGGAGTGAGAGTTGATATCGCTGTACCTATCGCCGTCTATCTATTATCCAGTCTAGACCAACCTAAGGATCTTCAACGATTACACATTACAAGGCAATCATACAACCAAGGTCGAAAGTTCGGCTTGCAGCCTTCACTCAGGTAACCTCAGTTCAACCTCCACCAACCAGTGCATTACAGAAAGAGGACGACGAGGTGCAGTCCTGTATTCTAAAGGATTCATAGCCGCCGATCCTCAGATTCGAGCTTTTAATAAACGCATAGGTTATTACGACTGAAGGCCCCTAGTTTGGCAAATACTGTACTCAATTACAAAGAGAAAAAAGTAATATAACGGCATCTTCCTTCTCAGAGTACAGCTTGAAAGTTGTATGTACTAAACTATTGGCAAGGGTAAATTTCATAGACGTAAATTAAGTACTGTACAAGGGGAACGATGGGGGGATGCAGTATAGAATTAGAAGAAATCCCATTTCGTAAGCCACAGAGACCCATCAATCCTCAGAGCATGAATCCTTTACCTATCTCTCTCCACATATTCTAAAATAGATTAGACTTGCCCTAAAACCATTCTCGAGTAATATCCTGGAATCAAGGCTTGGCCCTAGTAATAAGTAGCTAAACCTTCGCCTTCCAGACAGATTTAAAGTTTCCACATGGAATCTGAAAAGGTCCATTGGGATGATAGGATGGAAAGCCTCATCAGCTTCCTAGAGAACAGCCTCTCGGACCCTAATCAGGGTGTAGTAACTAGTGCGGACGGCGATGCAGGCATCTCAAAACAAGAGATCTTTGACACGAGGAAAGTTATCCCAGTTTCGAACATGGGCTGCAAACTCGACGATAGGAACCACATACAGTGGGAGACTGACGAACCAAGGCCTCCTGACTGGTGCCAGAAGATTAATTATTAAGAATAGAAATGGAAACATACCGTGGCGATAAATTTTCGTTACTCACCGGGCTGTGCAACTTCTATGTGGTGAAGAGATAGAATGAGTCATCCAAGATGACAATCTCAGAAGGACGTTTCTATTTATAGTGTAAAGAGGGATAGATTAAGTAGGAGTAGTCTTACAATCTATGCGATTGATGCATTGCTCATCGTTCATCCGCTCATTCATTTCCAGGGTTCCAAAAACTAGGTTAACGCGAAAATAGAAGATTTTAAGCCGTCAATGCATTGTGATTACGACGTCACTTTCCTTTTTAATTTTGTTTCTTCATTTCTTTCATGAAACACTGACGATACCCGTCCGTCTGCGAAATATGTAGGCGTATGCGTGACTGTGTCTTGGAATAATACACCCCATAAGCGTCCTAGATTTTCCGGTCCCGCATACGATCACAAAGTGCCTCCCTATCTTCGGGTAAGACCGACAATGTGATATGTAGCTGGTTCATGAGATCTTGAATATTCTGCATTATGCATGAATATGCCAAGGGCGTGACAGCATGGATTCCAGACTGGCTTCACAAAGGCTGGAGGCCAAGCGCGGGTGGTTGGGCCAAGTACAAGGACTCGTGAGAGGCTTTTGTCCGCAGAGATGGATGAGCGGAATACACATCATATGAAGATCCAGTTTTGGGGATCCCGTTGGAGTGAAATACTGGTGTGGATCCACTGGCACAAGAGGGAGCACAAGGCGACGATGACGAGTTCACCGAGCCGTAGAGTTTTGCTCTACTAAGTTTAAAAGATTCATTGTGGTGTTGACTCGACTGTACATGTTCTTAGCTGGTAGTGTGTTCTTTGATCGTAGTCATCTTGTCAGCGGTCGGAATTTTCATCAACCTAGAGTCCTTCAAGTCACAATGTTTTATCTACATGCAGGGGCACTGGAGGGGCACCTTTGCTTTGACACGAATAGAGCGTACTGGGGTTCGGGCACCGACTATTGGTGGGCGCGCATGGTACATACAGTCAGCGCTTGTCCCTTTGGAGACGGAAGGGCATTTTTTACCGTCACGGTCCCAACATCCATTTCGTCGTATTGTCTACGGATAGGAAAGAAAACGCCAATAAAAAACCGATTAAAACGCATTGTTCTAACTGCAGAATTCTCCTCGGCAATTTTCGCCCACATTGTGCTTCGAAAAGCAATGACTGCCTTGAGGGTTTCAGACTGTAATGAAACCCTTGTCCAAGATCTCGCCGTGTCCAGACAACACGCCGGAAAAGGTCGGTAAAAGAGGACAAGTTCATATTCAAGAAAGTGAAACTCTAAAATCTTTAACCGTATGAAATGCCAAAGTCCTCGCCTTGTAGGCAACAGGTCGATGTATCTTCTAAGAAGTGTTGCTCAAATAACGAGCCTGCTTGTCTAGGGTAGTCGACGGCCAATAATGAGCCTGACATTGCCCGGTTGTAACCTAGTGCCAACATCAGCCAGGCCATTCATATCACCAAAGTATACAGCGCTACTACTAAGGGGTTTGATGGGCAAGCAGATACCGTGTTTCCACGCCCGAAGACCATGAACGGAGGCAAGGCGCGTCGGCACCGCGATGACTACTGTTGAATCCGGTCATCCAGAGAAGTCAGGTGGAGCCATCGGAACTTGTGCGCCCAGCCACCTGAGTTACCCTAGATTGGGTTGCATCGTTTTCACCCCCACCTTTTGGTCAACTCTCCCCTGGTAAAAATTCTTTCTTGGCACGCACTGTTAGTGCGCTGTTAGGAGCGGGATTTTCTACGGGCTACTCGGCCACACAAAACTGCGGGGACGCCATCGGCTCCCTAACAGCAGTTTTCAGAGAAGGAATTTTGGAGAGTTCACCTTCTCTGACAACACCTTTGTCGGATCTAATGGCGGCACCTCAGAACCAGAACGCCTTAGATATCGGAGGACGATGCCCGTGGCATCGGTAGCGACATCCTCCCGATCAACGACGCCGATTGCGATGGGTTTTTCCCCTTTGAAGGCAAGCCGCACCGCCGGCCTCTGATTCCTTCCCAAGGTTTTTCCCTGCCGCCACGACATACGACTACGAGCTACAACTTGGTTACTGGAGATTGTGGACTGCGTCAGCAGATGTAGCGATGCGTGAGAGAATTCTGGTCGGTGGTAAAAGTCGACAGTATGCCCCCGAACCCGCTGACGGGTGACGGGCTCGAGAAAATACAGCGCCTCTTGTGCCTAGGTATGCTGGATGGTGAAGGAAGCGGGGTATCCTGTACCTAGCTAGCTCAGCACCTCTTTTGCTCCAGTAGGAGATTTGGCTTCGTTACAGCCACCCAGACGAAAAATACACATACATACATACATACATCCCCCACCTTTTGGTGCGGTTTCATTAAAAGTTTTAGGACAGTGACACTCAGCGATCCTTAGCTAGCAGCTCTTGCCAGTTGTAAACTATACGCCAGCCCTGAATTGTGTTTTAAACAGTGCAAATATGAGTTGTTGGTTAAAAATAGTGGTTTTAGACACAATGCTTACAGGCTAGAGGTGCCAGTGAACCCGTACGCTACTGTGTCCCAATAATCCGCTTGACTTATGCCATGGCTTACTTGCAATTGATATACGTAAAAGAGCTACTCACAGACACAAGTGAAGTGATCGAATGTAGAAGCTTCGACGCATTTAACCCAGTAAAGGCACGTTCCATTAACCAAGCTGCTGAATCTACGGTTACCCTTGCTGAGCCTAAAGTCCACATGATTCCTATTGTAAGCGTCTATCTGGTTGATACTATCTCCAATATGAGAATGCAGCTAGCTGTCTTATTTCACATAAGGACAGGCACACGAGCATAGTCCGCTGCAGCGAAACTGATCACGCGATTCCCAAATACAGCGGAATCCCAGTAAACGCTCTGCATATCTCTTGATAAACTCTTTGTTCGAAATTGCGGCCTACCATTATGAGCTCGTCTTTCCCTTACTATCGACCTGGGCTAAGGACCGCCGCCTACGCCGCCTTCACCCAACTCTCACTGTCTGAACAGGCAATTCGAGAAGAGAGCCAGTTGAACCTTTGCCGAGACATCCTTGAGGAGACCCTTTTGATTCTACGCCCTGAATGTCAGTTAGCATTGAAGCTTCAAAATGCTCTTGATGAGGTTCGACGTCGATCTCTAGCAATGCTACCTAAAGAGGATGCCCGACAGCGCTATAGCAACTTGAGACACCACCCATCGCCATGTGCCATCAGCGATGATTCTGAATACAAACATTTCGACAACATATCGTGCGCTTCAGCTCAGACTCGCGTTGCATCGATGTCCAACATTGAGATGGATGTTGACAAGGAAAATAGCAACGCCATGGTAACATCGGTATTCAGAGCTATTCCGGCCGGAAATCGACACGCAACTCTGAATGACGACATCCACAAACCCGCATATGCAGGAAAGAAGCATTGGGTAGACGTCAACACTAGAGTTTTTCCCGTCGCAAAGCGACTCAAAGTC